>JAXCGZ010003222.1:0-2500 GCA_037179515.1 Halocaridina rubra | reverse complement strand
CGGTCAAAATAGACACCTAGGTTCTTTACCGAGTTCATTGGCTTAATGATATTACCGTTAAAATTTATATGAAGATTGTCATCAACTTCTGATAATAATTGTCTGGATCCGATAAGAATAGATTGGGTTTTAGTTTCATTAAGTAACAGACCATTTTTTAGAAAATAACGTTTAGCCATATACAAAATTTCTTCTGCTCTACGAATAATATTTTCTAAATCATTAATTTCTCCTTCAATTAAGATTTGAGTATCGTCAGCATATTGAATGACATAACAGTTAGGTAAATATATTACTAGATCGTTTACATATATTAGAAAAAGTATAGGTCCTAGGATCGATCCCTGAGGGACCCCAAACAATACCTTCTTGCGACTTGAAACTACATCTTTTATTCTGACTGACTGGTAGCGGTTTTTTAAATAGTTCTCGAACCAGCTTGGGTCAATGTTCATTTTTTTGCATTTTTCTAATAAGATGGTATGGTGTACACTATCAAAAGCTTTAGAAAGATCGAGTAGTAGTAGCAATGATATTTTCTTATTATCTATATTTTTGTATATTTCATCTGATATTTTCAATAAGGCAGTTTCAGTTGATAATTTTGGCCTGAAACCGTGTTGACTTTTTGCAATAAGTTTATTTTTTTCAAGAAACTCACTTAACTGATTTGCAACAATCTTTTCAAGTATCTTTGATAAAATTGGTAGTAAAGAGATTGGTCTATAGTTAGAGACGTCGTCAGGATTTCCATTTTTAAAACCAGGAATTACATGGGGATTTTTCCATAAATCTGGGTAAATATTGGTAACTATGGAAGTATTGATTATTACCGTCAGATAATATGCTATTACAAATAATGAATCTCTAATAAAACGAAAACAAATTCCATCTGATCCATATGCATTAGAGTCTTTCAGATTTTTTATTACTAAGATTACTGTATTACAATCTACTGTAGTAGGGTTAAAGACATCATTACTTCTATTGAATGCACTATGTTCTTCCAAATTAACATTATTATTATTATTACTACCATCATCACTATTATCATTACCATTACTACCACCATCATTATTATTTACACCATTATCAACATTACTATTATTATTACTACTACCATCATCATTATTTTTACCATCATTACTATTATTGATTTCATTTATTATTTCTTTTTTTGTTTTTTCAAAGGTTTTTTTCCCCACTTCAGCGAAAAAATTATTGAACTCTTCTGCTTTAGCACTTACATCTACCTCATCGGGTATAATTGATATGTTACTACTTTCATTACAGTTATTGGAAAGCATGGTTTTAGCAATTTTCCATGTATCAGAGATATTGCCTTTAGCGTTTTGAAATTCATTTTTGTAATACTGTTTCTTACTGTTACTTAATAATGATTTTACTTGTTTCTTATGCTCTGTAAACTTTTCTCTTAAAGGGATATTATCTCTTTGTAGTTTTACTTCATTTTGTAGTTTGTCTCTTTCTTTCATAATGTTTTTTATGTCATCTGTTATCCAAGGAGCGGGGGGACGAAATATTTCTCTTGTCACGAGTGGTGCACATCGATCTATACATGATGATAAGACACTGGTTAAAATTTTTACTTGTATATTAATATTATCGGTATATAGAATTTCATTTAATTTATGTACTTCATTCATAAGTAAACTACAAAGTAATTCTTGTGAATAATTTCTTAAGCATCTGAATGTTTTAAAGATTGGTTGTCTCTTTGGTTTGCGAATATTTAGGGACGTTACAATTTCCTCGTGGTCTGCTATAGGGCTTGGCATTACGTCACACTTAGTTATCATATGTTTGGAGTTTGTTATTACTAGATCGATTTGGGAAACTGAAGTGGGAGTGATTCTAGTTGGTTTATTTATAATCTGTTCTAGATTTAAATTCTTAATAAGTCTACTCATTTTATTTTCTCTTTTTAGTTGATCATCATTAAAATCGCCATATATAAAAACTGGTTTGTTTTTTAAAATTATTTCCTTAAAAACGTCCAAAATATAGCTAAAAGAGGTTACCGGGGCTTTGGGGTGGCGGTACACGCAGCCTATGATAATAGAAGGAAACTTTTTATGTTGGACAGAGATCCATTTATCTTCCACTCCTTCGTGCTTCTCAGTTTCAAGATGTAGTTCAGTGGCCTTCAAATAATTTTTAACAAATAAACATACACCTCCACCTCTACCACTGTCATAGCGATAAATATTATATGAAGGAATATTAATAAATGCATTATTAATTGACGGATACAGCCATGATTCGCTATTGCAAAGAACATCAATATTTTCTTGTACAAGCATATGTTCAATTTCTAGTATATGGGATAACAGAGATTGTGCATTTATATGTACGACAGATAATCTATCATTATATTTACAAGTAACTTTCACATCGGCACTGTCTTCTTGGCCATGATTCTAATAATAATAATTATTTTTACATAATTTACTCTTATGACCATATTCATGACATACAT
>JAXCGZ010003221.1:7500-10000 GCA_037179515.1 Halocaridina rubra | reverse complement strand
CCACTTTTGTTCCTTGTATATGTAAATGACCTACCAGAGTCTGTAAATTCATTCATGAATATGTTTGCAGATGATGCAAAGATCGTGAAGAAAGTAATAAATGAGAACAATGGTAGAGAACTTCTGGAAGATCTAAATAGTCTGCAAACGTAAGGTAATGAGAATGTGTACAAGTGCAAGAAGGCCAAAGCTTGACTACTCGGTGGCAGGAGTACAACTTCAAGAGACAGAGAATGAGAGAGATCTAGGAGTAAACACACTAGCCGATTTGTCTCCAGAAATGCATATAAATGGCATAGTAAGAGCAGCATATGCGTTCTTATCAAATGTAAGGGTAGCCTTCAGGCACATGGACAAGGAAATGTTCAGAAATATTTATGCAACCTATGTGAGGCCAAAACTCGAATATGCAGCCCCCTTTTGGAATCCGCACTTGAAAAAGCACATAGTTAAGCTTGAAAAAGTTCAAAGACATGCCACGAAAATGGTGCCAGAAATACGTAATCTCAGTTATGATGAGACGTTGAGGGAATTAGACTTACCATCACTCGAAGCTAGAAGATTGAGGGGGTATGGTGACAGTCTTTAAATTCCTTCATGGTTATGATAGAGTGGATAGGGATCGATATGTTGATATGGCTGGCACTAGAACTAGATGTCATAGTTTGAAGCTTCGTAAGAAAACTTCTTTGCAGGATGGAGGGAAGTACTTTTTTAGTGTAAGAGTAGTTGATAATTGGAATTCGTTAAGCGAGGATGTAGTTATTGCTATCTCAATCCATAGTTTTAAGGACAAGTATGATAAGTATCACTATGTACAAAATGGAACCGATCATGAGACGGGAAGTTACGAGCTTTTGGCTCTCTCCCGTAAGCACAATTAGGTACTTACATACATGCATACATACATACATACATACCTACATACGCAGAGATTGATAGGTAGATGTGTGTGTTCCAAAATTAGATCTCGTGAAGATACTGTTGCACCTCTTTCCCTAATGCCTATTAATGTACTCACTCTGCCTGTTCAATTAACCTAACTACCACACCCTCTCCTCATCCCCCAACTCGCACCGGTTAAGTCACAACAACGCATTAGTATAAGTATGGAGAGAGAGAGAGAGAGAGAGAGAGAGAGAGAGAGAGAGAGAGAGAGAGAGAGAGAGAGAGAGAGAGAGAGAGAGAGAGAGAGAGAGAGAGAGAGAGAGAGAGCATTTTTTTTTAAATCATATCAAAGCTTTTCTGTCATTCTGGCGAAAATGTTTTCATTAGCTGTATAATTTATCCTTTTTTTTTCTGGCTAGAAATGCCTTTGTGCTCACTTTTGTGTGCGTGAAAAGCTAAATGTATCAATAATAAATATTTTCCAAATATTTTTTCCAAATATTCTATTTCCTACTGTTGGGATTCGAACCTGGGACCTGTAGAACAGGCTTCCACAGCATATCGCGCTGAACCACGGAAGTTTCAAAAATATTTAGAGATATATAAATGCATAATTGCAGTGCATTATTTTGTCAATAATAATGATAATAATATAATGTTACAACTACTAATGATAATAATCTATCTATCTATCTACTTTGACTGTCTCCCCCAATTGGGGGGTAGCCGACATAAAAAAAGAAACAATAAGGGGATTACTTTGCTCTATGGGCAATGACGAGGGAGCTAGCAACCGTTCAGATGGCACTGCTGGAGTGCCACAGCCCATCCTCCCGGCTCTTCTACAACCTCCGTCGCTTCATAAATGCCAACTCCCCTACTGCCCCTACCACAGGGCTACCTCTGTAAGATGCAGCCCCATGGTAACAGCAGATGCCTATCAGAGCTGCGTCACATTCGCTCGCCACTCATTCCTATTCCTAGCACGCTCACTTGCTTCCCTCACATCCATCCTCCTATCATTCAGGGCTCTCCTTACTCCATCCATCAACCCAAACCTAGGTCTCCCTCTAGCATTTAACCCATCAACTCTCGCATTCATCACCTTTTTCAGCAGTATTTCATCATCCATCCTTTCCTCATGGCCAAACCATCTTAGAACATTCATATCTACTCTGGCTGCAAATTCTCTCCTCACACCCGTTCTTGATCTCACCACTTCATTCCTAACCCTATCCAACCGAGATATACCAATCATACTCCTCAGGCATTTCACCTCAAACAAATTTAGTTTCCGTCTCTCACTTACTTTCATACCCCATAACTCTGATCCATACATCACAGTTGGCACAACCACTTTCTCATGCAAAACTTTCTTAACATTCATTTCCAACCCTCTATACTTCATCACTCCTTTCAACGCACCCAACACTTTACATCCTTCATTCACTCTGTGACACACATCTGCTTCCACTCCACCATTTGCAGGTATAAACGAGCCTAAATACTTAATCTGATCAACTTCCTCAAGTGTCTTTCCATTCAACATAACATTTAATCCAGCACCATCCTCATTTCTTGTACACCTCATAACCTTACTCTTTCCCACAGT
>JAXCGZ010003221.1:0-2500 GCA_037179515.1 Halocaridina rubra | reverse complement strand
AGTGAGTGTGGGACTGAGACAGGGATGTGTGATGACACCATGGCTCTTCAATTTGTATATTGATAGAGTTGTAAGAGAGGTGAATGAGCGAGTGCGTGGTCGAGGTTTGAGAATGGTAGATGGGGATGATAACGAGTGGGAGCTGAATCAGTTGCTGTTTGCAGATGATACTGTGGTGGTGGCAGATTCAGAGGAGAAGCTGTGTCAGTTAGTGTCAGAATTTGGAATGGTGTGTGAGAGAAGGAAGTTGCGAGTGAATGTGGGAAAGAGTAAGGTTATGAGGTGTACAAGAAATGAGGATTGTGCTGGATTGAATGTTATGTTGAATGGAAAGACACTTGAGAAAGTTAATCAGTTTAAGTATTTAGGCTCGGTTATAGCTGCAAATGGTGGAGTGGAAGCAGATGTGTGTCACAGAGTGAATGAAGGATGTAAAGTGTTGGGTGCATTGAAAGGAGTGATGAAGAATAGAGGGTTGGAAATGAATGTTAAGAAAGTTTTGTATGAGAAAGTGGTTGTGCCAACTGTGATGTATGGATCAGAGTTATGGGGTATGAAAGTAAGTGAGAGACGGAAACTAAATGTGTTTGAGATGAAATACCTGAGGAGTATGATTGGTGTCTCTCGATTGGATAGGGTTAGGAATGAAGTGGTGAGAGCAAGAATGGGTGTGAGGAGAGAATTGCAGCCAGAGTAGATATGAATGTTCTGAGATGGTTTGGCCATGTGGAAAGGATGGATGATGAAAGACTGCTGAAAAAGGTGATGAATGCGAGAGTTGATGGGAGAAATGCTAGAGGGAGGCCTAGGTTTGGGTGGATGGATGGAGTAAGGAGAGCCCTGAATGATAGGAGGATGGATGTGAGGGAAGCAAGTGAGCGTGCTAGGAATAGGAATGAGTGGCGAGCGATTGTGACGCAGCTCTGATGGGCATCTGCTGTTACCACGGGGCTGCATCTTACAGAGGTAGCCCTGTGGTAGGGGCAGTAGGAGGAGTTGGCAGTTGTGAAGCGACACAGGTTGTGGAAGAGCCGGGAGGATGGGCTGTGGCACTCCAGCAGTGCCATCTGAACGGTCGCTAGCTCCCTCGTCATTGCCCATAGAGCAAAGTAATCCCCTTATTGTTTCTTTTCTTGATGTCGGCTACCCCCCAATTAAAGGGGGAAACAGCCAAGGTAGATAAATATATATATATATATATATATATATATATATATATATATATATATATATATATATATATATATATATATATATATATATATATATATATATATATATATATATATATATATATATATATATATATATATATATATATATATATATATATATATATATATATATATATATATATATATATATATATATATATATATATATTATATATATATATATATATATATATATATATATATATATATCGATATATATATACGAATATATATATATATATATATATATATATATATATATATACATATATATATATATATATATATATATATATATATATATATATATATATATATATATATATATATATATATATATATATATATAAATATATAGGTGTGTGTGCATATATATATATATATATATATATATATATATATATATATATATATATATATATATATATATATATATTATATATATATATATATATATATATATATATATATATATATATATATATATATATATATACATATATATATATATATATATATATATATATATATATATATATATATATATATATATGTGTGTGTGTGTGTGTGTGTGTGTGTGTGTGTATGTGTGTGATTACCTAATTGTGATTACCTAATTGTGTTTACGGGAAAGAGCCCAAAGCTCGTATCTTCCCGTCTCCTGATCGCTTCCATTTTATACTTAGTGATACTTATCATACCTGTCCTTAAAACTATGGATTGAGATAGCATTAACTACCTCCTCGGTTAGCCAATTCCAATTATCAACTACTCTTACACTGAAAAAGTATTTCCTTACATCCTGCGAAGAAGTTTTCTTACGAAGCTTCAAACTATGACCTCTAGTTCTAGAGCCAGCCATATCAAAATATCGATCCCTATCCACTCTATCATAACCATGAAGGAATTTAAAGACTGTCACCATATCCCCCCTCACTCTTCTAGCTTCGGGTGATGGTAAGTCTAATTCCCTCAGCCTCTCATCATAACTGAGATTGCGTATTTCTGGCACCAGTTTCGTGGCATGTCTAAATATATAAATGTATAAATATATATATGTAAATATATATATATATATATATATATATATATATATATATATATATATATATATATATATATAGTATATATATATATATATATATTATATGTGTGTGTGTGTGGGTGAGTGTGTATGTATGTAACAATTTAAATGCCTGGAAGAGAAAGACTTAAATATTTTGCATCGTGAACTTTATAATATCATCTATTTTCACAGCTTAATATATACCTTAAAAGCTCATTTA
>JAXCGZ010003220.1:0-15000 GCA_037179515.1 Halocaridina rubra | reverse complement strand
AAAAAGATTCCATTGTGATGTATCATCAAAAATACATAAGTCGCTTCATTCAGACACATGCCATAAATTCATGCTTTATTTAGAAGTGCATTTTCTCTTTTTTAAGCCTTCATTTTAACTGTTTTTTCACATATTGTTCAATGTCTGTGCTTACTTTATTTCGTCGACATTTCTTGAAATTGTGCCATTGCTTTATTCAGGCACAGCATACTTTGAAAACTTTTTCCTTGTCTTGTTACAAAATACGTCCTTGCATCATTGTGTCACTTCAATTTTGCTTTGCAAGTACCCTTTCCTAGACTTGTTAAAAATGCATGCCTCAAAATTGAGCTTACTTGGAACAGCCTTTTCTCGACATCTTAATGGTGTTTCACTGTGGCATGGAGTACCTCAGTTTCAAGCATGCTTTGGTATAGCCTATTCTTGACTTTCTAAAAGTGTTTTATTTTAATATGCAATGCCTCAGTTTCAAGCATGTTTTGGTATATATAGGATGTGATGCTTCAGGTTCAAGTTTGCCTTGAAACACTTTAATGGACTTGATAAAACTTCA
Source organism: Halocaridina rubra (assembly GCA_037179515.1). Taxonomy (NCBI): domain Eukaryota; kingdom Metazoa; phylum Arthropoda; class Malacostraca; order Decapoda; family Atyidae; genus Halocaridina; species Halocaridina rubra. The sequence goes on along the minus strand of JAXCGZ010003220.1, from coordinate 14,447 downwards.
TCCCTTAGTTTCAAACTTACTTTCGAGTATCATTCTCTCGACTTGTTAAATATTCATCGTTTTGAACATTATGCCTCAGTTTCAAGCATCCTTCAAAACGCCACTTTGCTCAACCTTAAGTTCCATCTTTGTTAGCATGTGATGCCTCAGATTCAAGCTTTGGCGTACTTCTACTCTTAAGTATTGAAAAAAGAAAAAATATATAAATCCAAACTCATCTGATTAAAAAAAAAAAAAGCTTATTTTGTTTGGAAACAAAAACGACAAGGAAAATTATATCCTCATATTCAAACATTTAAGCAATATTACCGTGGCTCAAGAGGTAGCGTCCGCGACTCTGAGGCGTCAGGACGAGGGTTCGCGCCCCGTCATGGTCTGAGGTTAGCAAGGGCATGCACTCAGGGTAAGGATTACATCTGCCAAAACAAGTCCTTCGCAAGAAGGCAACTGTCCTAGCCCTTGGTTGAAAAGGGATACCGTGACGTAAAGCTGGAACAAACATTCAAATATTTAAGCATCATTACTGCAAGTATGGCTAAAATGCAATAGGAACAGAAAATGACTTAATATTTTGTTATATTCTCGGAATAAAAAAAAACAAAATCATTATAATTAAAACTGATCCACTGTTAATGCAAGGCACTAACAGTTATATCATGAATCCATTATTCCGGCAGGAAAAATATGTATCCCTGTATCCCTGTCCAATTAACACTATAATTGTCAATTTATGACTTCTGAATATTTAGGAATTCGACTAATGCACCCAACAGCTGTTAAATAAATTAACAGAGGGCATGTAAATTGAATTCTCATAAATTTGCATCCAATTGCAATGGCTTATTACACGATATATGAACTTAGCATAGACTATATAACTCTTCATTAATGTGATTTGCTTGAAAATAATTTTATAGTTATTGAATTTTGATCTTCATTTGACAAATTTTTAGGCATAACGCATGTTTATCATTACATGTATGCATGCGTACTGTGAATATATGCATGTTGTATGTGCATGTAAGGGCTTGCTTTATGCATTCTTTTCATGTATGCGTTCTATGCATGTGGGAGTTCTTTGTGAGTATTTGCTCTCTGTGAATGTGCAGATTTTGCGTATGTCTGCTTTGCGTGCATGCATGGCTTGCATGAATGCGTTCTAAGTTTGCTTTGTGTGTGCGCTTTGCTTGCATGTGTGATCTGTGTGCGCATGTATTCTTTGCATGTATTAGTGTTTTATATGAATGTAAACTTTGCTTGTATGCATGTTTTGCGTGTATTCATTCTTCGAACATATATGCATTTTGTGTGCGAGTGTATGCATGCATTGCTTGTATGCATGTTCTATATATAAGAGCATATTTCATGTGATTGTACTCTGCGTGTAAGCGGGTATTGCTTGTATGCGTATTTTGCATATATGTATGTATTGCTTGTAGGTGTGCTCTGCACGTACGAGCGTATTGCTTGTAAGCATGATTTGCTTATATACGTGGTTTGCTTGCATATATGCTTCGCTTGGATACGTGCATTGCTTACAAGAGCTCTTTGCTTTAAGCGAGTTTTGTGCATATGCGGGCCTAGTGTGCATGCTTGGTTTGTGTGTATGCTTGCTTTATGTATTACATATATTGCTTGGATGGGTGTTCTGCTTGCATATATTGTTTGCGTATATGCGTGTTGTGAGTATAAGTATGCTATGTATAAGTGTGGCTTATAAGTATGTATCCTATATCTATATCTATCTATCTATATATATCTTTATATATCAATATATATATATATATATATATATATATATATATATATATATATATATATATATATATATATATATATATATATATATATATATATATATATATATATATATACATATATATAAATATATATATATATATATATATATATATATATATATATATATATATATATATATATATATATATATATATATATATAAATATATATATATATATATATATATATATATATATATATATATATATATATATATATATATATATATATATATATATATATATATATATATATATATATATATATATATATACATATATATATATACATATATATATATATATATATATATATATATATATATATATATATATATATATATATATATATATATATATATACATATATATATATATATATATATATATATATATATATATATATATATATCAAATAAGCACATTACATATGTGAAAACATGAATCATTTTTTTACCCCGACCGGGACTCGAACCTAGGACTTATGATTACTAAGTCAAGGCGCTACCACTACACCACAGAAGGTTAAAAGGAACCCAACCTTATAGCTTATATCTGCTATACTTAGGAATGAACGCATTCTAACTGAATGCCACTATGTTCATATTACAGATTCCCCAACCTCACAGGTGGCTTCATTTTAGCATTTAATGCAATTCCCAATCTCATTCGGGCCATGAAATTATCAAATAAGCACATTACATATGTGAAAACATGAATCATTTTTTACCCCGACCGGGACTCGAACCTAGGACTTATGATTACTAAGTCAAGGCGCTACCACTACACCACAGAAGGTTAAAAGGAACCCAACCTTATAGCTTATATCTGCTATACTTAGGAATGAACGCATTCTAACTGAATGCCACTATGTTCATATTACAGATTCCCCAACCTCACTCGTGGCTTCATTTTAGCATTTAATGCAATTCCCAATCTCATTCGGGCCATGAAATTATCAAATAAGCACATTACATATGTGAAAACATGAATCATTTTTTACCCCGACCGGGACTCGAACCTAGGACTTATGATTACTAAGTCAAGGCGCTACCACTACACCACAGAAGGTTAAAAGGAACCCAACCTTATAGCTTATATCTGCTATACTTAGGAATGAACGCATTCTAACTGAATGCCACTATGTTCATATTACAGATTCCCCAACCTCACTCGTGGCTTCATTTTAGCATTTAATGCAATTCCCAATCTCATTCGGGCCATGAAATTATCAAATAAGCACATTACATATGTGAAAACATGAATCATTTTTTACCCCGACCGGGACTCGAACCTAGGACTTATGATTACTAAGTCAAGGCGCTACCACTAGCAATTGGGAATTGCATTAATTGCTAAAATGAAGCCACGAGTGAGGTTGGGGAATCTGTAATATGAACATAGTGGCATTCAGTTAGAATGCGTTCATTCCTAAGTATAGCAGATATAAGCTATAAGGTTGGGTTACTTTTAACCTTCTGTGGTGTAGTGGTAGCGCCTTGACTTAGTAATCATAAGTCCTAGGTTCGAGTCCCGGTCGGGGTAAAAAATGATTCATGTTTTCACATATGTAATGTGCTTATTTGATAATTTCATGGCCCGAATGAGATTGGGAATTGCATTAAATGCTAAAATGAAGCCACGAGTGAGGTTGGGGAATCTGTAATATGAACATAGTGGCATTCAGTTAGAATGCGTTCATTCCTAAGTATAGCAGATATAAGCTATAAGGTTGGGTTCCTTTTAACCTTCTGTGGTGTAGTGGTAGCGCCTTGACTTAGTAATCATAAGTCCTAGGTTCGAGTCCCGGTCGGGGTAAAAAATTATTCATGTTTTCACATATGTAATGTGCTTATTTGATAATTTCATGGCCCGAATGAGATTGGGAATTGCATTAAATGCTAAAATGAAGCCACGAGTGAGGTTGGGGAATCTGTAATATGAACATAGTGGCATTCAGTTAGAATGCGTTCATTCCTAAGTATAGCAGATATAAGCTATAAGGTTGGGTTCCTTTTAACCTTCTGTGGTGTAGTGGTAGCGCCTTGACTTAGTAATCATAAGTCCTAGGTTCGAGTCCCGGTCGGGGTAAAAAATGATTCATGTTTTCACATATGTAATGTGCTTATTTGATAATTTCATGGCCCGAATGAGATTGGGAATTGCATTAAATGCTAAAATGAAGCCACGTGTGAGGTTGGGGAATCTGTAATATGAACATAGTGGCATTCAGTTAGAATGCGTTCATTCCTAAGTATAGCAGATATAAGCTATAAGGTTGGGTTCCTTTTAACCTTCTGTGGTGTAGTGGTAGCGCCTTGACTTAGTAATCATAAGTCCTAGGTTCGAGTCCCGGTCGGGGTAAAAAATGATTCATGTTTTCACATATGTAATGTGCTTATTTGATAATTTCATGGCCCGAATGAGATTGGGAATTGCATTAAATGCTAAAATGAAGCCACGAGTGAGGTTGGGGAATCTGTAATATGAACATAGTGGCATTCAGTTAGAATGCGTTCATTCCTAAGTATAGCAGATATAAGCTATAAGGTTGGGTTCCTTTTAACCTTCTGTGGTGTAGTGGTAACCCCTTGACTTAGTAATCATAAGTCCTAGGTTCGAGTCCCGGTCGGGGTAAAAATTGATTCATGTTTTCACATATGTAATGTGCTTATTTGATAATTTCATGGCCCGAATGAGATTGGGAATTGCATTAAATGCTAAAATGAAGCCACGAGTGAGGTTGGGGAATCTGTAATATGAACATAGTGGCATTCAGTTAGAATGCGTTCATTCCTAAGTATAGCAGATATAAGCTATAAGGTTGGGTTCCTTTTAACCTTCTGTGGTGTAGTGGTAGCGCCTTGACTTAGTAATCATAAGTCCTAGGTTCGAGTCCCGGTCGGGGTAAAAAATGATTCATATATATATATATATATATATATATATATATATATATATATATATAGTATATATATGTATGTATGTATGTATGTATGTATGTATGTATGTATGTATGTATGTATGTATGTATGTATGTATGTATGTATGTATGTATGTATGTATGTATGTATGTATGTATGTATGTATGTATGTATGTATGTATGTATGTATGTATGTATGTATGTATGTATGTATGTATGTATGTATGTATGTATGTATGTATGTATGTATGTATGTATGTATGTATGTATGTATGTATGTATGTATGTATGTATGTATGTATGTATGTATGCATGTATGCATGTATGCATGTATGCATGTATGCATGTATGCATGTATGCATGCATGCATGCATGCATGCATGTATACTTTCTTTGCATGCATACTGTAAGTGTATGCTCAGTTGTGTAAATTCACTTTTTGTGTATGTTCCCTTTGTGTGTATGTTCACTTAGTGTGTATGCTCTTTTAGTGTGTATGCTCCCATTGCGTACATGTAATTCTTTTAAATAGAACTTATGTGACACCATCTTTGGTGTTAAAAATACAAGAGTTCCCAATTCTCTGTTCCACTACAGATACTGTACATTTCATGGAGTACTCAGTCAGCATGTGTGAGTTAATGGAGATTACCACATGGGAGACCCAACCACCATATGGCTTTGGGGAGGAGAAATCACAATTAACCCAAACACATCATGTATAAAATGGGAGGATAATTTAAATAAAAGTTCGCGAAAATATTTATGATGAGTATTTCATGATATCTAACATAAGGGAATAGCATTAGAGGGTCAAGTATTAACTCGAAAAATGCTAGACTTGACCCCCTGAGTGAAGCCAATATAAAACTCTTTAATGTTGGCTAACATTTATAATAATAAAACTATAATTTGAAAATCATTTGCTCAAAGCAGTATCATTATGTGACATTAATATGATGCTATTTAATGTTTAAATTATAGCTCTTATAAAATTTTATTTTAACAGGAAAATTGATGTACGAAAGTAAAAGAAACTTTTTTTTCCTTCACATGAGAATTCGTTGAGAACTTCCTGGAAATTAAATTATTTAACCTTTGACATATATGACATCCGATATTACTTATATTTACACTTAAGGTTAGTGGAAACTTTTTTTGTGGTGGTTCATCTCCTTCCTTTTCATATTTTCATCAAGATTTTTCCCAACATTTTTCATGCCTTTTTTCAAAGTTTCCTCCATTTTATTTAGTTTTCCACTTTGTCCAAAATATCTCTGAAACTTTTTTCCTAAAAGTTTTATTCTAAATCTTCTTACAAGAGTTTTTCTTAAGTATTTTCCCTCAAGCATTTTCCTAAAGGGTTTTCCCATATCATTTTCAAATAATTTCTTCCAAGTTTTTTTTCCCTAATGGAGTTTTCCCAATCGCATTCTTAAGGTTTCTTCCTAAAGATTTTTCCAAGTATTTATATTCCAAAGACAATGATTTAAAGTTTTTTCCCAAGTTTTATAATAAGATTTTTCACTAGTTTTTTGGTTTCACAGAAACTGCAAAACGAAAGCTAGAGCCTTGATTGATGCATGAGGCTCATGAAAATACTATTCCATTATTGACCCAATACAGCTAATACTGAGCTACTGAATAAAAAAAAAACTTAAAAATTAGCTGCCTCTTTCATACTGGCTTTCCTTCTTAAAGAGGCTTTGATCCTCTTTCTCTTCTGTTTAGTTTCTTCCTCTTTCCGTGTCGCCTGTTATGATAGTTGTTTTCCTCTTTAAAGTGTTTTATGTTGTCAGTAGATCCTTCTTTTCACATATTCTTTCACTTAAGTGGCCTCATATCATCTCTTCCATTTAGAATATATGCTTTTTCATATCGCTTTTTCCAATACATATTCCTCTTGCCGTCTCTCCCATTCAGATATGTAACTTCCTCTTAAATATCTTCCATTCATACCTCTTGTTCCTCTCTAAATATATGTCTTCCTCATATCGTCTCTTCTATATAGAATAGTTACATATCTGTCACTGTCTATTCCAGAGAGAATAGATGCTTTACTATTACCGTCTTTTACATTTAAATAAATAACATAATTTCTCTTACCAACTGTTCCTCTTGGAACAGAGGCCCTCTTCCTACCGTTTTAATCTTAGAATAAGTGAATAATTTTTACCATCCTTTCCACTTAAGTATATTTATTTCTCTGTCTTCTTCACTTAAAAGAGACCTGGTTAAATCCTTTTTTTTTCACTTAAAGTGGTTATAATATTGTTTTATTCCTCTTAGATTACATGTCTTTCTCTTATCGATTTTTTTTACAGTTTTTTGTCCACGTGTTTTCCTCTTTCCGTCTTTCCTTTGTTGTCTGTTAGATTAGCTACCTTATTTTTCCCATCTCTGCCACTTAATATAATTTCCTTCTCATCTCTGCCACTTAATATAATTTCCTTCCCCTTATTGTCTATTCCACTTAGATTAGTTTCATGGTGTCTTCCACTTAAAATAAGCTTGTTTCCTCTTGCTATCTGATTTGCTTTGAATATATATCTTCCTCTTGCCGCTTCTTCTCTCTAAAATAGTCACTTTTGTTTTACAATATGTTATACTTAGAATATCTGCCTTACTTTTACATTTTATTCCACTTATGATAGCTTCTCCTCTTTTATTTTTGCTTACTTTAATACAGACAAATTCCTGTTACTGTCTGTTCCACATTTCTTCGACTTAAGCTCTTTCCTCTTGTATATTATTCCACTTAGAGTAGATACATTCCAGCTACCGTCTATTCCACCTAAAATACTTGCACTCTTAAACCGTCTTCTCTGCTTGGAATAGTTTTTCCTGGCTGCTCATAGTTACTTTAATATCCAATTAGAGTCAGTTTTTTTGGAACTAGTGAGTTATTTCAATATTTATAACAACAACAACAACAACAAGACCAAGAAGAATAAGAAACAAGAAGAAGAAGAACAGGAAAAACATCAATAGCCGTAACAACAACAAAAACAACAACGACAACAACAACAACAGCAGCAACAAGAACAACAAGTACAAAACAACAAGAACAACAAGGACAATATCGACAAGAACAAAATCAACAAGAAAAACCACAACAAGTACAACAATATCAAAGCAAGAACAACAACAACAAAGCAAGAACACCAACAACAACAACAACAGCAAGATCATTATTTATAATACTGTAATACACATTGCCTTTTTCTAATTCAATGAGCCAAAAAATGCTTGTCAACTTTTGTATTTTACAGTTACTTGAAACAAAGGCTATGTTCCTAGCATTAATTAAAAATCGTACACACGAACACATACACACAATGCTTATCCTTTGCATGAGGCAGGTGAAAATCCATTAAGTCCTCTCAAAATTTAATTATCTCCTTTTTGCTAATACTTCCGGTTCCCAAATTGGGTTGCAAATGGACTCAGAGTAGTGAGTCCAGAGGCTAACGGGATTTTAACGAGTTCAATTTATCGTTCCTTGTATGCTTCGTCTTCCTGGTTCCGCTGAGTTTATGTTGGGTTTTGATTGCATCTTTCTTTACCCTCTTGAATTTTGTTGTAATTCGAGTTATTACGTTTGTTGTAATTCAAGTTATTACTTTATATATTAGAAGTTGACTAAATAAAAATACAGTTTCAGAGTTAGACATTCTGCGTCTGCCTCGGGCTGCAAGTTGTATGGCGAGTTTTGACAGACTCACTCTTAACAGTCAGAAATTTTTCAAGAATGTTACATATTGCATAATTTTACTATGAATTCGAAAATAGAGGAAAAATTTTAGGAAATAAATATATATAAGTATAAACCCGAGATATATCTATGTAATTCTTAAATACCTGATAGACCTTTTATGTTCCTGTTTGAGTGGGATTTGTGGAGAGTTTGGGCTATATCTCACTTGACTGTGTGGGAGATTGTCGTATTTACTTATATATTGCGGTATATTTTAGAAATGTCTTGAATAAGTTTGCGGTTTCAAACTATTAGAAAATGCTTCGTTCTAGGCTGAAGAAAATGTGTAGGTTTTGAATGTTTCCATTTTAGTCTGGGACTTTGTTTTTTATTTAATTTATCTCGTCATTTTGGAGGAGTATTTATGAAACTAAAGTACAAGTTACAAGAAACAGATGTTAGTTTCAACTGGAAACTAATGAACAACTCTTTTTTTCCTGAATTTCCTCATGGATGTGGTTATGGAAATTACGCCTCTTGTACAAAGTCCTCATGGATTTTATGGAAATTACGCCTCTTGTACAAAGTCGTCATGGACTTTATGAAAATTATATTTGCATCATTTTTTTAGAGATATTTGATGAATCTAACAAGCAATTTAAAGAAAGTAAATTTTTATTACTGTTAATAAAGAATTAAACACTAGACTTTTTAGACATTTTAACTTTGTATTATCTTTGGTATTGTAAGAATAAACAATAAATTGGAAATATTGTTTATTTCGTTATAGTTTATTTGAGTTGTCATGGATATTAATAAAGTTTTTAATGTCCAGTCCTTACAAAATATTTTGTTAAAAAAAAAAAAACACGAAGCTCCGTGCCTCAAATTTGCATAATTTTTTTCCTCATATACTTTTTAAATGTCTTTGGCTTTTGTGGAAATATTGTTAATTTAGTCACAGTGTAATTATATATGGAAGTTATGAAATAAGTCTTAAAAATGTATTGATTTATATTTGCTAAATAATTAAAGGTAGATAAGTTCTCTAGAGGTTCTGCCACTTGTGCAGTTTTTTCCTTACCGTTCTTAAACGGTCGTGACTTTGGTTGCTAGCATATTTAGTTAGCATTTAAGTATGAGGAAAAAGATTTATTTTTATTTTATTTCATCTTTTTTTAAATAATGAAATTTATTTTAGTCCTTTAGAAGTATGAAATGTTGCTGAAACCTCCATCTTTTTTTTCTAATTACATTGGTAAATAAGGAGCACTGATATAGTCTATTACGTGTAACAAAATTTATAGTTTTTTTCTGTTATTTTCTATAATTATCGTGTATTTCTTTGAAATTTGGCTTAGTTGGTGAATTTATAAGTAATTATAAAACAAAACATTAACTTGATTATTTTTCTTTTGTTTTAAATAAATAACAGATTAGTTTTTTAGAGGTTACAGAATTTATGGATATTTCTCCTCTGTCCTACTTTTGCTGTTAAAATTTAATATAATTGATCATCATTTATAAGACTAGAGAATGTGTTTTATTTTTATGTCGTATACAGACGTAGAGCACTCGACTCGGGAAGTAACAGACTCACGATTGAGCCCAACGGGGCATTAGGAGGGACATCTAATCTTTATTCCCTATATTCAGCGTGTCTTTGTCCACCCCCATTATGGGGATTAGTGGTATTAAACAATGCGGTAATGAAAAACGTGTAAGATACTTCTGAGTAGTGTTTTTGAGGTTTAGGGGAATATGGGGTTTTTCTTCTCTACCTCCTGCACGTGTCTTAATTTATGTCGAAATTTCAATAAGTTTAGACTGATTTAAAAAGCATTTATTGAGAGGTTTATAAAAAGAAAAAAACTATTTTTACAATTAGTCATAATGTATTTGGAAGGGCTTTGTGATTCCACTTCTTCATGAAGTTGTTGTAGATTTGTTTTTTTTTATTTTTTTTATTACAAGGAGGAATGAGATTATATATATATGTATGTATGTAAAACTTATTTTGATATTTTATAAAAGTAAATATGTAGCTTTTGGGGATATGAAATCTTGAGGTTTTACGTTGTGTTTTGTAATATAATGAAACAATTACGGTTTTTTACAAGCACCTTGATTTGGTAATTTTTATTTTTATTTTCGAGGTCTTTTGAGTTCTTATATTTTGATAAAACTCCATTTGTAGCGTCATTTTGTTTAACCAAAATAGTTAGAAATAGCATATGGTAAAAAAAAAATCTTTTTTATCATTCCATATTGTAAATGAATGAAAAAACAAAATATAAGACCAATTTTAATAGTAACGTGATTTTCCAGTTTGCCAGTATTTTATTATTCCTTTTTTATTATTATTTGTCTTTTATTTCCTCTCGAGCCTTGACGAATATTCCCTTTTATCGATATCGTCAATGGTAGAGAATACAATAGAATCAAAGTATGTTGCATTGTGTTATCATTTTGCTTTCTTTTTAAAATCATCTATCAAAAGATTTTCGGAAAAGAAATGTACTCTCCTCTCCACAACTCAGAGGCTCAATATAAGGAAGGATTTGGAGGTGGTATCACTTGTCAATTTAGCTATGCAGGAATAATAGTGGAATAACCCCATAAATATTTGAAATGCCTCAAACTGCCTATTCTATTGATTTTTTGGGGAAAAAATCAGCATTCTCATAAGTGCAAAATTGATTAGAGAGAGAGAGAGAGAGAGAGAGAGAGAGAGAGAGAGAGAGAGAGAGAGAGAGAGAGAGAGAGAGAGAGAGAGAGAGAGAGAGAGAGAGAGAGAGAGAGAGTCTTATAGATACACAACGCGCAAAAAGGGAACTTTTTTATCGTATTTTTTATTTAGTTATTCACCATCTCCCCAAACTTCAACTTCCGCTTCCGGTTTGAGTGGAGAGAGAGAGAGAGAGAGAGAGAGAGAGAGAGAGAGAGAGAGAGAGAGAGAGAGAGAGAGAGAGAGAGAGAGAGAGAGAGAGAGAGAGAGAGAGAGAGAGAGAGAGAGAGTCTTATAGATACACAACGCGCAAAAAGGGAACTTTTTTATCGTATTTTTTATTTAGTTATTCACCATCTCCCCAAACTTCAACTTCCGCTTCCGGTTTGAGTGGAGAGAGAGAGAGAGAGAGAGAGAGAGAGAGAGAGAGAGAGAGAGAGAGAGAGAGAGAGAGAGAGAGAGAGAGAGAGAGAGAGAGAGAGAGAGAGAGAGAGAGTCCGAAGGGAGACAACACCATTAGGTTGAAATGACAGCTACATGTTCCCTTGTCTCTTCCTAAAAAATTTTCATTACTTCCTCCTGTATAATTTCGTATTATAGTTGCTGAGAATTACTAAACACAAGCAAGAGTAGATGAATAAATTTATTCTACTACTCTCAACTCCGATTTGCAGAGGATATCTGAGTTAGGCACCAAAATTTATTTAAATTTATTGCCTTTAAAACACAGTTCCTCTTTGTCATCTTCCCCTCCTGATACCTCCTATTGTCTTTGAAACTAACGATATTTACCCTTTTAATTCTATCAACATATTAGGATTCCATATAGCCTCTAATTTGTCTTAGAGGTATCACATCATTCAAATTTCTAAATCTGAACCCAAAAAGTTGGGGGTTCTGTTTCGTTTTCGTCATTACTTTTCCTCTTTACAGTTACTGAAAATCTATAAAGGTTTTATCCGTCCCTGCTTAGAATACTGCTCACACATCTGGGGTGCTTCTTCTTATACTTATCTCCTAGATAGGGTTGTATCTAAAGCAGTCACACTCATTAATGATCCTTCTCTGACTTCTAATCTGGATTCTCTTTCTCTTCACGGTAAGGTATCATCCCTTTCTCTTTTCTGTCGCTACTACTTCCATCGCTGCTCTGATGAGTTGGCGAGTTGCATCCCTCCCCAACTACCGAGGCTGCGTAACACTTGCCAAGCGGCCTCGTCTCACAGGTACTGTGTTGAGATTTGTAGCTCTCGGATTGGTCGGTACAGCGACTGCTTCTTCCCATCCACCTCCATAATAGGAACTCTCTTCCTCCTTCTGTCTTTCCAAATTCTTGTGACCTGTCTTCCTTCAAAAAGCAGATTTATCGTCATCTCAGAGCCTAATCCTCCATATCTTTAAGTCCTCAGTACTATGACTATTTTTTTCAGTCTGTCCTTTTCCTTTGTGTATCCTTACCTCATCTCTGCCTTGTCCATGATTTTTTCTTTTCCTTCGTCTTAATGTTTTCTCGTGCCCGGGCCATTATTGATGAGGGCAGTTTATTGCCTGTCCCGGTGTCACACACATAAAAAAATTATATTTTTTGTTAGATTCAGGATAGTCTGCTCTCATTTTGAAGCTTGGAATTCTTTGTACATTCAAGAGCCATTCTTTCCAGTGTCAAAAGATGTTGAAGGCATTTATGCATAGAACTTTAAGAGCTTTCTCACTGTCATAAGAGGTTGAGGACATTTATGTGTGGAACTCCTAAAAGCTTTCTCATTGTCAGAAAATGTGAGCATATGTGTAGAACTCCCAAGAGCTTTCTCATAGTCAAAAGATGGATGCATTTATGTGTAGAACTCCGAATAGCTTTTAAGAGCCAAGTTTTCATTGCCAAAAGAGGTTTTCGTAATGTTCTAGAAATTTATATTAGAAATTCTAACTGCTTTCAAAAAATAATGCTTCCAATCCCACAAGTATTGAAACTATGTCAATAGTCTTTAAGTACTCTGCTTACGTTTTCAAAGATGTTGCATAAATATATGTGTTGAATTCCTTGGAAAGATGATAAATTCTGCGTCTAGAATTCCTTGGTTCTGTTGTTCTATTCAAAGATGTTGAAAAGAAAAATATACGTAGAAATCTTTCGAGGTCAAGTACCACTAATCCCATTCCCCGAGATATCACAAAAGTAAGCAAGTAGAATACCTTAGCATATACTCCCACTGTCAGAATACATATTGAAGAATGTTATATATAAACACCTCGGTATTGATTAGTAGCCAAATGAAGTATTACAGTGATTTATTACAAGAATATATCGGTACTTTCAAAAGCCACTTCATGGTGTTCCTGATATTTTATTTAACATATTAAAGTCATTTATCTCTGTTTTGATTCACATTCATTCTTTACTCTGCATTTTTCTTTCTTTTTCCTGGGGTTAGAGACAAGAATACCGTCTCCGTATTCACCTGTGAGTCACAGTAGTCAAGAAATTGGGAGAAAGATGGGGACTGAGAAATATTCCAATTCTATTTTCCTTCCGCTGTTAGAAAGGACACACACACACACACACACACACACACACACACACACACACACACACACACACACACACACACACACACATACACACACACATTCCCCCTGAAGGAGGGGAGCTAGAAGACTTACTCCGTGCTCCCCTGCGTGTAGTAAAAGTTGACTAAATGGGGAGGAGCGAGGGGACTGGGAATCCCCTCCACTGTTTCTTCTCTCCCCAAAGAGTTAGAGTATTTTGCCTTGACTCAGGCATTCCCCTCATAAGGGGAAAAATGCTTCATGTATATATAGATAGAGATATATGCATTCAAACAAAAGCCATAATCCCCTTTATAATGAGATGGCTGAGTTAAAGAAAAATTTTCCTGTTTGGGAGAGGAAAATGCAAAGGGTGGGTTTCCCAGGCCCCTCGCTGCACCCCGTTTAGTTGACTTTTACGACATGCAGGGAGCACATAAAGGAGAGGAGAGGAGAGGAGAGGAAGGGAGAGGAGAGGAGAGGTACCATATTTTAATAATTTTATGGACCCCTTATATCCTAAGTCATAGTTATGAGGTAAAATTAACTTCTATGGTAAGTTATGTTACAAGACTACCTCCTTTGGTCCTAAATAAAATATGCATATATACTCCTAACTTGTAGAAATTAAGTGGAAGAGGCTGTAATTACAAATTTAGATTAGCTTTTTCTCACAAACAGCATTTATTATAGTAGCCTTTTGTAAATTTATTTTCAAATTGTTTTATGAAACAGAATTTCTATGTTTCTTT
>JAXCGZ010003219.1:0-17500 GCA_037179515.1 Halocaridina rubra | reverse complement strand
TGATAATAATAATAATAATAATAATAATACGTTATTTCCATTTCAATACAATGGGTATTCGTCAGCCAGGGTAAGCCCCAACCCCCCACTGTGGTGTCCACCCACAGCAGTTCCTGCCAGTAAACAGCTTAAACTCTCGGTCTTGGACGGGAACCGATCTTTCGACCTCATGAATGCGAAGCCAGCGGGCTATACAATAACCAAATAAGCACATTACATATGTGAAAACATGAATCATTTTTTACCCCGACCGGGGCTTGAACCTAGGACTTATAATTACTAAGTCAAGGTGCTACCAACTACACCACTTAGTAATCATAAGTCCTCGGTTCAACTGGAGCAGCAGTCTACTCGGAGACTTTCCGACTCCTGCTCAACTCTCCAAACCGAGTTATTTGCCATCAAAATGGCTCTGCAATGGAAAAAGAACAAGGACCTGTAACCATACACACCGACTCACTCTCCTCTGTCCAAGCACTACAACAGCAAAAGTTCAAAGAAAATATCAACTATATCAGCTCGGTCGAAACACTGCTAGTTCAACATCAAGAACATGGAAGACCGGTAACAATCAACTGGATACCCATCCACATCAACATCCCCAGAAATGACAATGCAGATCAACTTGTTAAGGATGCTGCCTTATGCCACAGCATACAGCACTCTATACAACCCATCCTACAGCAATACAAATCAAAAAACAAGCTGGTACTGCAGAAAACAAAGCAGGAAAACCACACCTACTGGGTTAACAAAAACTCCTACTCTGCCACATGGTACAAGAAAGCAGCAAAACTTGAGCACTCACCTGTATCCAAGTACACCCCAAAGAGTCTGGTTGTCACATTAGCTATGTTCAGGCTTGGCTACAAGTGCTGCTGGGAAATTATTGAGAACCCCAGAAAAGAATGCACACACTGTGGCAAGATAACAGATAAGGCCCTGCTGCATTATCTATTAGAATGTCCAAAGACAAACAACTTAAGGAACGGATTAAACATGGATCTACATCATGCCAATGCGACAGATCATGCAGCCCTAATAGTACAAAAGTTACTTGACAATCTGGACACCCATCTCATCACCTTGCAAACTTTCGAACCACCAAGGTGATAACACAACTCAAGAGTTGTAACCTCTAACATACAGGCCGTCCTTTGCAATCTGTCAGGTTGTTGTTGTTGTTTGAGATTAAAGCCAAACTTGTGTTATCACTGGTCCTTGTGATTACCTACAATTAGGTAATCACAAGGACCAGTGATAACACAAGTTTGGCTTTAATCTCAAACAACAACAACAACCTGACAGATTGCATCCACTTAAAGAACTACCACCTCCCATAAATGTGGGGTCCTAGCAAAGAAACCAAGGGTTGCTTGCATACTATGCAAAATGAATCCCTAATTTCTCCGACAGAATTCAACCTTTGGTAACTACAAAGACTTTCCCATTAAGTGATGAAGTGAAACAGCATTAGCAGCATTTAACCTTTTGAAGAAGCAACTTATAGATGCTGCTCTGCAGTCTGTGGATGAGAACCTTCCTTTTGTTGTGAAGTGCGATGCTTTGGAAGTCGCCATCTCAGCAGTCTTGAATCAAGGTGGTCGCCCTGTACCGATTATGTCTAGAACTCTCCAAGGAAGTGAATACATTAACCGGCAGTGGAAAAAGAGGCTACAGCTAAGAAATGGAGCCATTACTTAGCTAGACGGTATTTTACTCTGGTTACTGATCAGCACACTGTAGCTTTTATACTAGACAGCAGGAAGTGAACTAAAGTAAAGAATAGCAAAATACAAGAGTGATAACTGGAACTAACATCATTCAGTTACACTATACAGTATTGCCCTGGTGAACAGAATGTGGCCTCTTATACCTTAACCAGAGCATATTGCTGTTCTGTTTCCTCTATGTCTAATCTCACTGACATTCATGAAGGTCTTTGCAATCCTAGAGTAGCTCGTCTTTTACATTTTGTGCAATCTTTTCTCATTGAAGGATGTAAAGAAGGCATGTTCTTCATGTAAAGTTTGTGAACAACTAAAACTGCAGTTCCATCGTTCAGCAAAAGGGACACTCATTAAAGCTGCTCAACTGATGGAACACCTCAGGGGTCTTATGGGGCCTTTGCTATCTACAACTAGTAATAAATACATGCTTACAGTTGTTGATGAATACTCTCGTATTTCCTTTGTATTTTCATATTCAAATGTGCATACAAGAACAGTGATCAAATGTCTTGACTCAGCCTTTAGCCTGTGTGGAATGCCTGGCTTCATGCATTCAGATCAAAGCACATCTTTCATGTCGCAAGAACTAAAGAAGTACCTTACTAAAAAAAGGGTTGAAACATGTAGGACAACACCTTATCATCTAATTGGCAATGGGCATGTGAACAGTATAATGGGATAATCTGGAAAGCCATTTGTTTAATACTTGAAACTCATGGCTTGGGGAAACAACACTTTTATTTATTCCATGAATTGCACTCATTAAGGTCACTCCTGTGTACTGCAACTAATCAGATCTCACATAAATGTTTCTTTACATTCCAAAGACTATCAAGTCTTGGAAGTTCATTACCATTATGGCTTTTGATCCCAGAACCAGCATTGATACAATGACACCTTAGGTCTAACAAGCATGATCCATTAGCACATCAGACTGAACTTATTGATGTAAACCTAATGTATGCTGACATTTGGCATCCTGATGGGCGGGAATCAACAGTCTATCTGAAACTTGACCAGGAGTTTGGAAAGTCCACTGAATCACGTGCATTCAGAGGGGATTGTGGAAGTGCAGGATGTGACGAGAACTCAAGAATCACCTAAATTTCAAAGTACTAAATCTTTTTATGGTAACCACGACTTGTGTCCTACTGCACCCACTGAGTTAAGAAGGTCGGCCCATGTGTCAAGGACCCCGAACGCCAAGGATGGGAATAAGTTGAATCTGGATACCTTCAATATAAATTGTTTCTGTATAGACTTCAACAATATTGAAATAGTGTTAACTTATATTATCATTGCTTACATTTTCCTGGAAAGGAAGAATGTAATACACTTGCTTTACAACTATGAATGTTGCCTGTTTTAATTATGCTTATTGTTTAGTAGTTATTGTCGAGTTTACAAAAGGGTTCTTTTCTTGTAACAATTATGTTTTATTTAATTATTTATTAGTTATTGTCGACTATATAAAAGGATCCTTTTCTTGAAATTATTATGTTTTGTTTTATTGAAAGTATACTTGTTTGGTAATGTACTGAATTATTCCGGTTTTACGTCACGGACTCCCTTTTCTACCAAGGGCTAGGACGGTTGCCTTCTTGTCTGAACAGGAAGTTGAAATAGAAATAGTAACATACAGATATGGCATTTATCAAAAACAAGAAAATGATATTAACAATATCTGGAACAACGAAACAAAAATAAAATACATAAGGTTACAAAAATAATGATATTTCTGAAATATACAGAGTGCTGATAGAAGAGGATATTTACGTGAAATCTTGTAATAAAGTTATTGTAGAGCAAATAGAATTGACATATAGGGTACGAAAAGAAAAAAGAAAAACAGTGATGAGAGAACCCAAAATATCAGTGGTTTTACTTAAGAATGACCTTCAGAAAATAAGAAAAAAAATTAAAACGCTGAAGGATCAGATAACTTAAAATCAAAACTCTACAATATACTACTAAAGAGCTAAAGAGCGAAACATGTCTAGAAGTACTAAGTAAATTCCTAAATAATATACCATGAACAAATGAGATACCCGACATATGAAGGATGTCAAGAACAAAATTGATACCAAGAGTAACAAAACATAAGGCAGATAACTTTCAACCTTTTGTGCTGACAAAATGTGAATATAAAATATTTACGACAGTAGGAATCGGAAGACTTGTGGACTTTTACAGATGTAAAAATGGTTATATAAAATAAAATCAATATGACTTTACTGATCGAGGCAGGATAGAGAATAACATATTCATTTTAGAATATTGCAAAAGAAGTAACTATAAAAGAAAAGCACCATTGATCTATACTTCATTAGTCTATGTTAAAGCCTTTAATTCTGTAAAAATGGAGTGTAAGGTATATCCCAACTTGACAGATGTTATGGCTAATATATACAGCAATGACAGTACTTGCATAACCTATGTAAATGACAAGGAGTTGAATCTTTATATAACAAGTGGTATTAGACAAGGCGGGGGGTTAAGAATACTGCCTCCGTGTTCCCATGTGTGTAGTAAAAGTTGACTAATTGGGGCAGAGCAGGGTGACTGGGAATCCCTTCCTCAGTATCTTTACTTCCTACGAGTAGCCAAGAGATGCAGGAGTATTCTGGCTGGAGAGATGCAGCCAGAACCTTAGTAATTGGGCCTCTGAAAGTAAAAGGGAGGTGATACGGAATATGCTTGTGGAGAGAAAGATAGATATACTTGCACTGAGTGAAACTAAGTTAAAAAGGAATGGTGAGGTGACTTGAGAATGTGGTAGGTAGGGTGTCTGGAGTTGAGAGAGGGAGAGGAGGAGAGGGATTGGCTCTGTTAGTAAGTGAAGAGATGAATAAGTGTGTAGTGGAATGAGAGGTAGTATCTTCTCAAACAATAGTGGCTAAAATGAAGCTGGGATGCAAGGTTTGGGCATTTGTGAGCACATATGGTCCTGGCAGTGAAAGAAGTGAGGTAGAAAGAGAAGAATTTTGGATGAAATTGAACGAGTGTGTGGAAGACTTAGGATTGAATGTGAATGTGGTGTTGATGGGAGATTTGAATGCTAGAGTAGGGAATGAGCCAGTGGATGGTGTAATTGGGAAATATGGAGTACCTGGTAGGAATGAGAGTGGAGAGAAAACGACAGGAATGTGCACTGAGAGAGATCGATGTTGGTTGCTAATACTGTATTTTAAAAGAAGAGTTGATAATGGAAGAGTAACTGACAAAGCATTAACAGATTATGTTGTGAATAGGAGGGTGATTGGACGAATATTGGATGTGAATGTACTGAGAAGAGCTAGTGGTAGAATATCTGATTTTTATATAGTGGAAAGTAGAGAGAGAATGGAAGAAAAGTGGAGAAAAAGGAGAAGCAAGAGAGGATGATAGGTGCTAAAAGTAAATGAATTTTATAAGAAAAAGACTGTGAATATAAGGCTAGTGCGAGAAAAGTGTGGAATGTAGTGAAAGAGAAAGTGGAGGAGGGAGTGGAAGAAGAATGGGGCTGTTTCAAGGAGAAAGTTATGAAGTGTGCTGAGGCAGTGTGCGGAAGGAGACTAACTGGTGAAAGTAAAAGGATAGGTATTGAATGGTAGCATGAGCAGGTGAGTGCAGTAGTGGCTGAAAAGAATCGGGCTTATGAAGTATGGTTGCAGGTAGGTAATGTAGAGGCGCATGAAAGGTATTGTGTAAAGAGGTTAGCCAAGCATGTGGTGAGGGAGTCAAAGAGAGAAGCAGATGTAAGGTGGAGCAGATGCTTGTCTGAGAATTTTAAAAGGAATAAAAAGATGTTTTGGAAAAAGTGAAAAGCGTGAAGGAAGGTGAGTCTGGTAGGAAGGAGAGGGTGAAAGGAGCAGATGGGCAATCGCTAGTAGATGAAATAGAGGTGAGAGAGAGATGGGTTGAATATTTCAAGAACCTCCTAAATGAGGAAGATGATAAAGAGGTAGAAATTGTTGCCATGGGAAACAAATGGAGAATGCCAATGTAAGGTGATGAGAATAATAGAGAAATAACAAAAGAGAAGGTACATTTGGCATTGAGAGCAATGAAAGCAGGTAAAGCGTAGATGACATTAGTAGAATGGATGGTTAGGTTGCTGAATGCATGTTTCAGGAAAGGAAGGGTCCCAGTTGATTGGAGGAGTGCATGTATAGTGCCACTTTACAAAGGGAAAGGAGATAAGAATTAGTGTAGTAGTTTTAGAGGAGTTAGTTTTTTTAGTGTAGTTGGTAAGGTATATGGAAGAGTGTTAATCAAGAGAATGGGGATAGGTACTGGGAGATTGATTGGGGAAGAACAGTGTGGATTCAAGAGAGGAAGAGGGTGTGTGGATCAGGTGTTTGCAGTAAGACAGGTGTGTGAGAAGTTCTTGGAGAAAGGTAGGGACCCTTTTTGGGTTTTATGGGCTTGGAGAAAGCGTATGACAGGGTAGATAGAGAAGGGTTCAAGGAGTGTGTTGCAACTGTATGGAATAATTGGAATTTTGTTAAATATGGTGAAGAGTTTTTACATGAATAGTAGAGCCTGTGTGAGAATTGGGAATGGTATGAGTGATTGGTTTAAGGTGAATGAAAGGTTACATAAAGGTTGTGTAATGTCGCCATGGTTGTTTAATAAGGATATGAATGGAGTGGTAAGGGAAGTAATGAAAAAGTATTAGACAGAGGCTTTGAATTTGTAGGGGAGGATGGAAGGTTGTAGAAATTGAAGAAGTTGTTATTTGTGGATGTTACTGTATTAGTAGCTGATACTGAGAATGAATTTAATCATTTGGTGACTGAGTTTGTTAGTGTGTGTGAAAGAAGGAAGTTACAGGTGAACATTAGTAAAAGTAAAGCCATGAGATGCACAAGGAGTGTTAATGTTGGCAGATTGAATTTAGGAGTGAATGGGAAGTTGCTTGAAGAAGCTGAGGGATTTATGTATCTGGCGTCGCATGTATCAAGGAGTGGACAAGTGGATGTAGAGTAAATCACAAAGTGAAGGAAGCAAGTAAATGTCTAGGTGGGTTGAAAAGTGTAATGAAAAACAGATATTTGGGAATGAATGCAAAGAGAAGGATATATGAAGGTTTGATTGTACCAACAGCATTGTATCGAGCAGAGACATGCAATGCAAGAGAGGATGAAAGGAACAAGTTGAATGTAATGGAGATGAGGTGTTTGAGAAGTATGATGGCTGTATCAAGAATACATATTTAAGAAATGAGGATAACAGGCAGTAAACAGGTGTTGGAATGAAGCTGTTGAATAGGTTAGGTTAGAGAGAGTTTAATGGTTTGGAAACATGGAAAGGATGAGAGATGAGCAAATAGTGAAAATAGTGTGGAGTGCAGAAGCGATTGGAGTTAGGTAAAGAGGGAGACCTAGAATGAAATGGCCGGATGGCGCAAAAAGAGCACTGAATGCACATGGAATGTCAATGGAACAAGGACAAGTGTGTACAAGAGATAGAAATGAGTGGAGGAAGATTGTGCATAGATGACGCGGTTCAAAGGGATTTCTTGCACCTGCTAGCTCAGTGAATTGTGATGGATGGGTGTAAGGGAGGTTGCCATGTGATGAAGCAGTGAGGCAAACCAACAGCAGCTGTCGGACCTCATTGTAGAATATCCTTGCCCGCCTACCTTATGGATGACCCAAGCAGGGTGGAAGGGGGGGGAGATGTGGCAATCCTTTATCCACAAGGAGCTGAGAGGAGTGGTTGAGGTATGTGTAGATTGCAGTGAATGCGCATTTCTTGCCTCGGCCACCCCCTTACAAGGAGAAATGAGACATTGTGTATATGTGTTAGACAAGGACGCACTGCATCAATTACTCTTTATATGTTAGTTATTTATAAAATAATACAGACTATGGAAAATCTAGGAAAAGGATTTGAAGAAGATAAAATAAAGATTACGTCACTTTTTGCAGAGCGTGGATTGTTACTGACCAAGTCAGTTGAGGAAAAAAAGCAGATTATTGATACTCTAATAAAAGTAAGTGAATAATATAGGTTGAGCATAAACAATAATGAGAGTGAGATAATAATATATAATATGAAACACCATCTAGATCATATCACTGGATTAAAATATACAAATCAAACTGGGAATGATAATAAAAAATACCAGCAAATTTTATAGAGCACCTAAAGAAAAAGCAATACTAAAAGCTAAACAACTGACTAATTTAACCTACTGTATTATTAAACAACGTTGCAAAATAATTCTAATAGCAAAAATTTTTCTGGAAGGATATTGTAGTGCCAGATATATTGCACGGATCAAATATTATAAATTTCACAAAATCAGAAAGAGCTCTACCTTACAGAAAATTTAAAACTCTCTTCATAGACAAACATTGGGAGAGCCAAAATATGCACAAGAGACAACATTAAGAGGAGACATTGGCTCATCAATATTGGCCACAAAAATTGCTCTGAGTCAGGTAAGCTATCTTCAACACATAATACGAGGGAACGGAACACCATTAATAAAGAGAATAGAACAGCTGATGCTAATAATAAGAAAGACAAATGGATAAATTTATGAGAGCATTTTGTAAAGGAAACAAAAGTTGATGTACAAAATATGACAAAACAAAAAATAAAATCCAAAGTTAATGCATGGAACACAAAAAAAAAAAAAATTAAGAGAAAAGATGCAATTGAAAAAGAGTCTAGATATATATATCGGTAATTTAAGGAAGATATAAAAGAAGAAAAAGAAATATACTATAATAGGCCTGCATCAATAATGTGAGGGGGGATATGGTGACAGTCTTTAAATTCCTTCATGGTTATGATAGAGTGGATAGGGATCGATATTTTGATATGGCTGGCTCTAGAACTGGAGGTCATAGTTTGAAGCTTCGTAAGAAAACTTCTTTGCAGGAGGTAAGGAAATACTTTTTCAGTGTAAGAGTAGTTGATAATTGGAATTTGCTAAGCGAGGAGGTAGTTAATGCTATCTCAATCCATAGCTTTAAGGACAGGTATGATAAGAATCACTAAGTAGAAAATGGAACCGATCAGGAGACGGGAAGATTCGAGCTTTGGGCTCTTTCCCGTAAACACAATTAGGTAATCACAAATGTAGAAAAATTTATCTGCCCTTGAATAG
The DNA here is from genome assembly GCA_037179515.1 of Halocaridina rubra. Taxonomy (NCBI): domain Eukaryota; kingdom Metazoa; phylum Arthropoda; class Malacostraca; order Decapoda; family Atyidae; genus Halocaridina; species Halocaridina rubra. The sequence goes on along the minus strand of JAXCGZ010003219.1, from coordinate 8,665 downwards.
AAGAAGATTTACTGGTTGGAAAAGAAACTATGCTGGGCAGAGAAAGGAGACCTACGGGGATCGCGCCTCCTCCAGGCAAGAGAGTTTAAGCTGTTTACTGGGGAGGTTACTGCCGTGGCTGGGCACCACAGTGAGGAGTTGGGGCCTGTGCCGGCTGGCGACCGCTCTATGGGTCCTCCATGACCCGTTCCACCCATCCGTGGATGGAGAATCTAAGACAATAAAACAACGGCATTTCATACCTTTGGTGCCCTGAATGTCAAGAAGAGAGAAGAAAAAGAATCAGGACTGCAACCACCTCATATAGGGACTAGAACAAGACAATTGGCCAACTACCATTTAGAAATGAAATATCATTGAAAAGAAACAAATAATCTATAAGTTTTGGAAAAGAAGAGAAAGGAGAGCGTTATAGATTAATACCAGCAGAGTGGAACGTAGATAAAAGAAACAGCTTAACAATAAAATAAAGGGAATGGAAAGATATTATTTAAGAAGTGTTGCTGTTAAGGCAGGAGTCTTGAGTAACACCTGAACCTGCTAATAATAATAATAATAATAATAATAATAATAATAATAATAATAATAATAATAATAATAATAATAATAATAATAATAATAATAATAATAATAATAGTGTCGTGTGAACACTATTCCACCGAGTGTCATAAATGTGATGGGATTTTCACCCCACTATTTTACATCAATAATTGTGGTGTTGTTCCTGTTTTGGTAGCATGGTTGGTGATAACAGATGAGCATCTTCTTTATATTTGTTTATTTCTAGATTAACAATCAATTCCTCAGAGCTCCCATTTCTATATTTCCTGTCACTATTGGTTCCAGATTCCCACCCCCAAGGGGGAGACTACTAAGCTGTGGATGTGACTTCTGCCCCTGACAAGATTTGATCTCTTACTGAATCTCTGTACCTACTCATTGCAATCGGTGGGCATCAAGTGCGTCACTGCCACCCGGCACTTATAGCATCTCTGAAATGCCTTGTGAGGCTATAGGCATTTTTAATTGCCTTACGACACTCTGACCACTAAACTGAAATATCTCATATATTTCTGACGAAGCATTGTAAATACTTCTATGAGAGCCTTACAATTATCTAACTATCATTATTTTACAAAAACGGGGAAGAACTATCTAAGAAACTGACTTATGAAACTATTACAACCTCATACAGTTTTCTGAACAAAGTACAGTAATATCAGAATTACTATGCAAAAAACTGACAAAGAAAAATCTGTTCTTTATAATAAGCATTGTAATCAAAATCACAAAATCAAACTTAAGTATTCTCAATTGCAACATATAGCTAGAAAGCAATGGCAAAATTACTTAAGAACAAAGCTAATTAAGCTATTTCATTAATCAAACCGTGAACAATACATTTGGACATTATATATGCAAGCACTTTTAAAACTAAACATTTGTTATGGGATGAAAAGTTAAAAACATTCACAATTACAATATATAGCTAGTAAGCATTGGCAAAATTACTTAAGATCGAAGCTAATTAAGCTATTTCATTAATCAAACAAACAAACATTTATTTCCATTTTGTACAATGGTTATTCAACATTAATAGTAACTTATAAGTAGACATGTAATTAAACTAATTAATAAGAGGGTAATACATATAGTTAAATTAAATGTAGCTTTCATAGAAAATAATAATGCTGTAATAAAAATGTTAACAATAATGTTACTAATAAAGTAGTAAGTATGACACTAGATACAGGATCGTTATTATCGGCATCATTTCCATATTTGTTTTCCTTACAATGAGAATAATTAGTTCTTAATGAGCAGCAACTATTTGTCCAAAAGAAAACTATATAGTCTGACTTTGAAAGCTGTGAAGGAGGATGCATTTTTAAGATGCTCTGGAATATTATTCCAGAGTGTTGGCCCTTTGATAGTGATCATCTTTGAACCTGCTTCTGTGTTTGTTCTGTGAATAAAGGGCTCACTGCTCTGTCCTGTGTTGGTTCCCCTTATGTCCCTGACTGTTATAAATCAAATAGCCAGCTAGGATAATGATGGTCCAAAATTTCGAATACAAAAACATAAATAGCATAAGCGACCTTCTTTTCTGCTCGCAGCCACCTAAGTTCATTGAGAGCTGGTGTGATGTGGTCATATTTTCTTATTCCTCCCAGGGCAACTCGAGCTGCAAAATTAATAAATTCTGTATTCTGTTTATCTGAGTCTTAGTGGTAGCTCCCCAAACAGTTGTGTAGTAATTAATGTGACTTAGGGCTAGAGATTCAACAACAGTTATTCGAGTGGTAGTCTCAAAATTATCTTTTATATGTGATAAGTACAGTAATGTTCCTGTAACCTTTTTGCATACTTTATCTATGTGGGAATCAAACAACATGTGGTTATCAAAGTGAATTCCGAGGTTTTTGACAGCTTTGCTAGGTGTGATAATATTGTCGCAAAAATTAATTGTTGTGATTACCTAATTGTGATCACCTAATTGTGTTAACGGGAAAAAGCCCAAAGCTCGTATCTTCCCGTCTCCTGATCAGTTCCATTTTCTACTTAGTGATACTTATCATACCTGTCCTTAAAACTATTGATTGAGATAGCATTAACTACCTCCTCGTTTAGCCAATTCCAATTATCAACTACTCTTACACTGTAAAAGTATTTCCTTACATCCTGCAAAGAAGTTTTCTTACGAAGCTTCAAATTATGACCTCTAGTTCTAGAGCCTGCCATATCAAAATATCGATCCCTATCCATTCTTTCATAACCATGAAGGAATTTAAAGACTGTCACTATGTCCCCCCTCAATCTTCTAGCTTCGAGTGATGGTAAATCTAATTTCCTCAACCTCTCATCTTAACTGAGATTACGTATTTCTGGCACCAGTTTCGTGGCATGTCTCTGAACTTTTTCAAGCTTAGCTATGTGCTTTTTCAAGTGCGCATTCCAAAAGGGGGCTGCATATTCGAGTTTTGGCCTCACATAGGTTACATAAATATTTCTGAACATTTCCTTGTCCATGTGCCTGAAGGCTACCCTTACATTTGATAAGAATGCATATGCTGCCCTTACTATGCCATTTATATGTATTTCTGGAGACAAATCTGCTAGTATGTTTACTCCTAGATCTCTCTCATTTTCTGCCTCTTGAAGTTGTACTCCAGCCACCGAGTAGTCAAGATTGGGCTTCTTGCACTTGAACCCATTCTCATTACCTTACATTTTGAAGTATTGAATTTCATTAGCCACTTTTCTGACCACTCGTGCAGACTATTTAGATCTTCCTGAAGTTCTCTACCATTGTTCTCGTTTCCTACTTTCTTCACAATCTTTGCATCATCTGCAAACATATTCACGAATGAATTTACAGCCTCTGGTAGGTCATTTACACATACAAGGAACAAAAGTGGCCCTAAAACTGAACCCTGTGGAACTCCACTAATAACTCTTCTCCATTCAGACATTGAGTGTCTTACTCTAACCCTCTGTCCCCTTCCTTCTAAGTAAGTTTTTATCCATTTCAAGACATATCCACCCATGCTAGCCATTGCTTGCAGCTTCCTAATAAGTCTTCCATGTGGAACAGTGTCAAACGCTTTCTGGAAGTCTACGAATATGCAATCTGCCCAGCCCTCTCTTTCCTGTAAGATTCGGCTTACCTCATCATAAAATTCTAATAAGTTTGTTACTGTTGATCTACCTTCTCTGAAGCCATGTTGCCTCACTGACAAAAAGTTGAAGGATTCCAAGTGAAGAGAGATATATTTCCTTAGAAGTTTCTCCATAACTTTGCAAACTATGCTGGTCAAGGAAACTGGTCTATAGTTCAGAGCCATATCCCTCCTTCCCGTTTTGATGATAGGTATCACATTTGCTTGTTTCCAGCATCTTGGAATTTCCCCTGACTCCAGTGACTTTTTAAATATGATACTTAGTGCCACTGATATTGAGTTTGCGCATTTTTTAAGTACATGAGGGGATATGTCATCAGGACCTGTGGCTTTATGAACATCTAACTCCATCAGCGTTTTGCATACCTCTGCGGCTGTAAGGTGGTTGTTCTCTAATGCAGGCCCTAGAGCTTCTATCTCTGCAATCTGACGGGGTGGGGTATTTTCTACTGTAAATACTGACTGAACTCCTTGGTCAATTCTTTGTAGATCTCTTCATCCGTCTCAGTGATGCTTCCATACGCTCTCTTAAGCCTTAAAACCTGTTCTTTTACCTTCAGGTTTCCTCTGATAAAGCTGTGGAAAAGCTTGGGATTTTATTTAGCATTCATGGTGATGTCCCTCTCATAGTCTCTCTCTGCCTCTCTTCTTTTACTTAGGTAGTCATTTCTTGCTCTTTTGTAGATTTGCCAGGCATTTATGTTTTTTCTCCTCCTATACCTTTTCCAGCATTTGTCTCTCCATTCCTTAGCTCTTTTACACTCATTATCGAACCATTTCTCTCTGGCATGAATTACACCTACTTTGGTGAAGGAAGGAGCAATCTACTATCTTCCCATATTTCTCACAAAAGATGTCATACATTTCTTGTACAGATTTGTTGCAAAATAAGGTTCTCCAGTCAATAACTGTAAAAAGCTCATTCATTTTGATGTAATTTCCTTTCGGATAGTTCCTTATCATGTCCTCAGTGCCTCTACTCTCAGAAAGAATATAATCAATGATATACTCCATCAACAACACACAGTGGTCACTCTTTCCAATTGGTGGTTCATACTCAATTTTTCAATATCCAACACATTATATGTGAATACTAGATCAAGTAGCGATGGCTCATCCCCACCCTTGGCCCTCATTGGTTCCATTACATGTTGGTGTAGGAAATTCCCTTGTATGCAATCTAGGAATCTTGCCCCGAATGAATCCTCACCACTGTGTGGGTCAAGATTTATCCAATCTATATCTTTATGATTAAAATCTCCCATAATCAAAATCCTACATTTCCTCTCCCATGCCATGTTAACAACTGAGTTTATGACTTCAATAGTACCTATATGACTTACCTCATAAACTTCTAGCCTATTCTGGTTCCTCGGTGGGTTATATACAACAGTTATTATAATGCTCTCTGACCCAGTATTTATGTGAGCGACAAGAAATTCCTTGAACTCACTTTCTATAGCCAAGTTTATTTCTTCAACTTGAACCTTTCACTTATGAGCAGTGCTATCCCTCCACCAGTCCTCTCAGATCTTTCAACCCTTAATATTCTGAAGCCCTTAGGATATTAAGGGTTGAAAGATCTGAAAGGACTGGTGGAGGGATAGCACTGCTCTTAAGTGAGAGGATTCAAGTTGAAGAAATATTGTGTTTTCTGGAATTTGTGCTATGTGGAACCTTGAACCAACAAACATGCACTGTGTTTTACTTTTATTTATTAATAGCCCATTTTCTTGAAAATAGGTTTTAATTTTTGACAGAGTGTTTTCTGCTCTTAAAGTTAGCTCTGGGAGATTATTAATATCACCACTGAGGAGTAGTTGAGTGTCATCTGCATATTATACGACTAGACAGTCAGAAATGAAAGAAGATAGATCATTTATGTAAATGGAGAAGAGGATAGGACCAAGTACTGATCCCTGTGGAACTCCAAATGATACATTTTTTGGCACAGAGATAATGTTTTTAAGACGTATAGACTGTTTACGATTAGATAGATTCTGGCTAAACCAGCTTGGATCAATATTTAAGTTAGTACATTTACTTAAAAGAATTTCATGGTTTACACTGTCGAAGGCTTTTGATAAGTCCAATAATACAAGCAGAGATATTTTTTCATATCTGTAATATTATAGATACTATTCGTAACTTTGAGCAATGCAGTTTCCATCGAGAGTTTCGGTCTGAAACCATATTGGTTAATAAATAATAATCTATTTGACTCTAAATATGACATAAGTTGGCATGCAACAATTTTTTCTAATATTTTAGAGAAAATGGGTAGCAGGGAAATGGGACGATAGTTTGTCACATCTTCTCCGTCCCCCTTTTTATGCAGAGGTATTACATGTGATATTTTCCAAGAATCAGGAAACTTTTTAGTAACAATGGAAGTGCTCATAATAGTTAGAATATAGGATGCAATCATGGGTAGAGCATCTTTGATGAACTGAAATGGTATACCATCTGAACCATAAGAGCCAGAGTTTCTTAGGCTCTTTATGGTAAGAATTAGGGTAGCACAATCGATAGGATTTATCTTGAAGTACTCTCTTGTGTTTACATTGGAAGAATTGTCATTTAAGCATTTACTCATATTCGCTGAGTTGATGTTTTCTTGATTTTTTTCATATGTATTTTTGCAAACGTTAGCAAAATAGTTATTAAAGTTTTCCGCTTTGTCTTTCAACTTCATAATATTTTCATAACTTTTTGAGGTACTCTTTTCATTTGGTATCATGGTTCTTATCACTTTCCATGTTGCTGCTGTATCATGTCTAGAGTCATAAAATTGTTTTTTGTTAAAGTATTTTTTACTTACACTGATGAGAGATCTGACACGTTTCTTTTCTGTTTTATAACGTTCTCGGATAGTCATATCATATCTATTCATTTTTAGCTCTTTTTGTATTTGATTTCTGATTTGCATTGCCTCTTTGATGTCATTAGTTAGCCAGGGGGCTGAGGGGTGGGTTATTTTTCTTGTTATAATGGGTGCACAACTATCTAAGCATTCAAGGAAGACTTTTATTAGAATCTCAACCTGCAAATCGACGTTATCTGTGTATTTAATTCTATTAAGTACAGTTGTGTTGTTGATTAATGTTTCACCAAAGATATCAGGGGAGTAATTTTTTAGACACCTGAAGGTCTTGAAGAGAGGCTTCCTTTTGGGCTTGTTTATGTTTAGCATAGCACTGTTCAGCTCATGGTCTGCAACTGGGCAGGGAACTACATCCCAATAGGGTATACTTTCCACTTTATTTGTTATTATCATATCTATAAGAGTCCTAGAATTAGGGGTTATGCGGGTCGGTTTTGTCACTTTGTGTTAACTTCACAGTGTTGATCACCCTTTTCATTTTGTTATCTGCTGAGAGCAAGTCATCATTAAAGTCACCAAGTATGTATATGGGTTTATGGCGCACACAGATATTTCTGAATGTTTCTAGCAGATGATTGAATGAACTGGTAGGTGCTTTAGGGTGACGGTAAACACACCCTACAATGAAAGATGGAAGTTTCTGATACTGCACAGTGATCCATAAATCTTCGAGCTCCTCAGTTTTTTCTAAGCCTGTGGTTATTTCTGATGCACTAAGATAATTTCTAACATAAATACAGACCCCACCCCCTCGGCCATGGTCATTGCGAAATATTTTAAACTCTTGGATATTCACATATTTATTTTCAGTTGTAGGAGGAAGCCAAGTTTCACTTACACAGAGGATGCCTATGTTGTAGTCTTTTGTTAGCATTATTATTTCCTAAAAATAAGCGAGCAGGGACCGAGCGTTCACATGTACTAATGTTTCATTCTTACCATGTTTCATTAGGGTGGTAACCATAGTCATAGTTGTAGTTTCGACTGTGTGATTCTGCTGGGAATTCATCATTGTAGTGTGTTCTGGGGTTAGCCCATGGATCCTGGTGTCTGTACTTGCCGTTGGATGGGTAACGCTGGTTTGAGTATGTGCCGTGGTATGACCGGGCCTTCCCAAAGTTTGCATGCCTAGGTGAGTGTCTAGGGTTGTAAGAGCCATCACTCCAGAAGAAGTCTCTTGTGCGTGGACGGCGATAAGAGAGGTTTGTATCGTGTCTCTTTCTGTAGTCTCACATATAGGGGATTGTTTCATTAGCTCTTTGCTGTTTATTTTGGTATGACTGTAGTTTGGGATATTTTGTAGAATACCCAGGTTGTGTCCATTGTTTTCCCCCGCGAAATGGCTAGACAATTGTGCCTGTAGGCCATTGATTCAGTTTGTAAGGCACATATTCAAATCCTTGCGATATCGTTATTGCGAAGGAAACCCTATTTGGTTTGCGAGAAAGCTCCTTAATCAAGACTTCTTCAGAAGGAATGCCTTGATTTGTCGATATATTACGTATCTCTCTCTCAAAGGGGTTGCCAGGAATGCGAATATATATTTGAGCTGTAACCCTTGCACTTGCATTATTGGGCAACTGTGGCTGCGGGGGAGATGACTTCGATGGAATGTTTAGAATAGAGACTGCTGCTATTTTGTCTTTTCTGTTTTCTTCAATGTTTTGCAGCCTATTGCTGGGTTGGTTATTTGTGCTGGAAGGTGTAATTTGGTTGTCCTGGTTAGTGATAGTTGCTGTGTTGTTAGGAGTAGTGGAGATGGGCTCTATATCTTCTTCGCTGTTTTGCAATTCTTTACCAGGTTTGTTGTTTGTGCTGGGAAGAATCTTGTTCTGGTTGTTGAGGGTAAACTCAATTGACAAATATATTTTTCTTAAGTTTACTAATTAGATTAATATTTTTCACAATAATATAATTGATATATTTTTTATATATATGCCCAGTACATATTTTCCAAGCTGGCATTTTCTTTTTGTCCATGTCTTAACGTTGTATGACGCCTCTTATAGTAAACAAAATAATAACCGGTGACTGTGACTTTCAATTATATCCCTAAGATTGCTCTTTATCCACCATCATGGCTCATAGCGGTCATACCTTA
>JAXCGZ010003218.1:0-5000 GCA_037179515.1 Halocaridina rubra | reverse complement strand
TTTTATGCACAATGAATACCTATGGACACGTGTGTGTGTATATGTGAGGGGATATGGTGGGTTGGGGTTAAAGTGGTTTAAAAATAATGAGGCACATATGCGTATGTAAGGACATGCGTAAGTTTTTTAAGTTATATGCACATATACATGCATGTAGAAACGTGTGTGCGCGCGCGCGTGTTATTTTTGCAATTGCTTGTTTGCATTGGGGTTACTTCAATTGTAACAAAAGACCCGAAGCAGAATGTAGCATCATACCATGTATGTCCACTCTCATCTTTAAGTTCTGTGGCATAAAAGAATGGGTATGTTGGTAGAGAAAGATTGCTAACCCCCTGAGCCCGTATCATATCTAGTCGATCCCTACGAAACAGAGAAAATAAATGGGTAGGACTGATCCCCCCGCCCAAGCAGTACCATTAATGCTAAGTAAGTGGAGGTTATTCACGAAGTGTTTCTCTTCTCACCGCAAGTAATGTGTGATGGATATGTACAAATGCACTTGATTCTCTTGATTTTTTCTTTTGCCTTTCTACATTGAATCTTTTTCCTTTGCTTTTCTACATTGAATCTTTTTCTTTTGCTTTTCTACATTTAATCTTTTTCTTTTGCTTTTCTACATTTAATCTTTTTCTTTTGTTTTTCTACATTGAATCTTTGTCTTTTGTTTTTCTACATTGAATCTTTTTCCTTTGTTTTTCTACATTCAATCTTTCACTTTATCTTTGTTTTTGTTTGGACGTGTTTTTAGGCGCATGCGTATTTGTGCGTCTTTAGTTGTGTTTGTTTATTACTGTGAAATTTGTTCGTGAGTGTGTGTGTAGTTGTGTTAGTATGTTTGTTTGTACATGTTCTATGGCATTTCTTTATCGTTTGTTATACTTTTGTGCCTAGAATATTTATTCAAATGCTTTTAATGATTACTTAAGCTTGTTTTTAAGTATATATGAAACAGAATTTATAGTTTCATGTATTTACAGTTTTATGATTTTGGAAATTGTGGATATTGATGTTAAATGTACTGTATTAGTATTTCCTTGAAGTACACGTAAATGAAATGTATGTTCTGTACATTGTGTACATATTGTTTTCCATATTTTGACTCTGTGGAACCAATATCCAAATTCTTGGTAGTCTCTCCAGCATTTGAAAGCTCTCCTCTCCGTTCAACAAACATTTCATGTCCCCACCTTTCTTTCCTGTGACCCTGTGGGGGAATCAAATTAATTCCCAAAATCTGTCCCCACCATTCTTTCCTTTGACCCTGTAGGGAATCAATTTGATTCCCAAATTCTTTGTAGGATGTAAATTCCTTCATTTTTTGTTTTATTTTCATCCAGCTTAGTTCTTTTCATAACACCCTTCTCGTGCCCACGATTTCTCGCCTTCGTTTGTCCAGAGGGACCATTGGACTTCACAAGTTCTCGGAGTCCCCTCATTATTTCAGTTATATTCATTATTTCTTTATATGAGTTACAGTATTTCCTTACTTGATTTATTTCTTTATTTGGTATTTTTTAATTTAATTATATAATTTGATGCGATTTATATAATCATTTTATTTATTTGATTTTAAACTTTTATTTATGTTCAACTCTCTTCATTGAACCCGCTGAACTTCCAGTACTTTCATATTATATCTTGTGGCACAATGCTGATTCACACATTTTTGCAAGGCCTTCCAGCACTGTATTTCTCTCTCCATTAAACAATTAACTTTAGCACACAGTATTCCATCCTTTGACCTTATGAACCTATAGGATTTGACAGATCTTTGGAAAATTTAACTATATTTCCCTTTTTTTTTCAGTCTTAGTTAGTTTTTCACTAAACCCATCTTGTTTCCTAATTATTATTCTTGTTTTCAAACATGTGTTCTTTTTGCCTTCCCCTATATCCTAGTAAGCTGTGGTAGGCTTTCCAACATTCAGTTCTCTCCAACTCTCTCCATTAAAGTTTATTCTTCCAACTTTCCATTCGAACCTTGGCTTTCTCCAGACTCTCTCCATCAAACCTTTCCCTCTCGCAACTCTCTCCAATAAACCACGTATCGTACCTTTCACAAAATCATCATCATCTTCGTCTACATCTTTTCCCACTTATGTGGGGTCGATGTTTCTGGCCAGTTAACTTGCACTTTGACATTTTATTAGATGTCTCCATTATTTTTGATTGCACATTTCTCATTACTATGGAACCATTAGACAAATATTTGGTAAGCAGTCTAGTACAGTTTCTTAACTTTGTTAAACTTTTTCATCCATCATTGTTAAACCTTTTCATCCATCATGTTTATGGTTAATGTTTAAAAGCATTATAACTGCTTAATTTTGTGCCAAATGCATAATATACATGCTAATAGCTATGTGAGCGGTTTGTATTTTTATGTAGACGTTCGGTAAAGTTTCAATAATTTGTAAAGTTAAATTCTCTAATTGCCTATTTGGTTTTTAGATCAAAATATGAAAAAAAAACTTTCAATAATTTGTAAATTAATATTTTCTAATGGCCAATTTTAATTGTTAGATCAAAGTGATAATAGAAGTTTCAATAATTTGTAAATTATTTCTATTTGCCTATTTTAATTGTTTTTAGATCAAAATTTTAAATTTAAAAAAAGTCAATAATTTGTGGTATTCTCTAATTGCCAAATTTTATTATTTTAGATCAAAATGATATTTGAAAAAAAAATAAAATTTGTAGTGATAATCTCTAATTGTCAAATTTAAGTTGTCAAAATTTTCTAAGTCCAAAAAATTTTTAAATGTTGCTGTTTGGCAACTCCGAAATATGAATATAGAAAACTGTGGTTTTTATGGAGCTAGAGAATTATTAGTATTTGTTTATGGATCTTTAGTGAATATTTTGTATTTGTTTTTATGGAATAAGAAAATGTATATTTCATGTTTTTACGGATATATAAAATTGGATTTACTGATTTTATATATAATGTCTAGACATGAAAATTATTTTCTTATTTTTAGTTATTTCTTAAAATATCTAAACGGAGTTAAGATATTTTTATAAGTCCTTTAACTGAAAGTTAAGGGTTACTTAGGAATATTGTAGATAAATAATTTTGTAAAGTTGCAGTATATTTGTTCAACTATCGTTGTACAGAATAATTTACAAATACATATGAATGACAGACATTTGTTTTATTGTTATCTTGTGGTTAACATAAGTTACCAGACAGAATATTTTATAGTGAATTTTTTAAGATAGGTTCTGCTCAACTCAAACGAGAGGCCCCTTACGAATTGTTCGGCCAGCCACTGCTCAATCGAGAGGCCCCTTACGAATTGTTCGGCCAGCCACCTCAGTAATAGGTAACTGGCTAAACGTCCCTATTCTCCCTTCCAACAAAATACCCTACCTGGCCTTCATATTACGCAAATTATTCCTAACCTACTATACATCTAAAGTATTTCTAGCTCCAGCGCATATAATCCAATACGTAAATCTCACCATACATTCTACACTTAGACACAAATGACAAGATACATAATCTTAAAACTTACAATTCTTCACAACTCAGTAATTGCATAAACATTCCAATGTGATTCACCCAAACGGTTTTTAATCTGCTATTGAAAATATATAATTCTCTACTGCATTCACTTGGCCAATGTTAGGTTAGCTCTTGAATATGATAAGTTTCAAAAGCCTAATGGAATGGTCAAAAGATATAGTTCCCCAAACAATTTCCTGCAACATGTACACAAGTTGTCTTTTACATTTAAAGATTTTTGTTTTTCAAAGTAACGACACTTCCTGCTATGGCAGCAATGTGGTCATGATTATTTTACGATATACATATGTGCAATTCATGAAATCTTGCTGGCTTAAGAAATGGTGTTGAATTGAAAACTAAATACATTTTAAATTAGCCTTAAAGGATTCAAAAAGTAAGTGTAACAAAAATTACACTTTGAACACTAAAATACAGAAATTAAAAATAAATACTTGTTGACGAAGCAACTTTAAGTGCAATGTTCTATAATAAAGAACTTCAAGCTACCGAAACTGCTTAATTAAAATGTAATTACTGTCAATGAAAAACAAGGGACACTTACTGTTTTTTTTACATATTGCATTTTTCACTAATTATATTATAAATGGGCATCAAAATACCTCGCATATTGTAATGGACAAATGATATCATTTACCTTATCAGCAAGTCATTACAGCTTAATACGTCTTATTTGTTGGAATGCAATTTCAATATAGTTATGTAAAAGCCAGATTAATACAATAGTTTTCGAAATAGGTTAATTATTTTTGCTTATTCATGAAATTTCAAATTTTAACCTATGAACACTATCGACTCCAAATAAATGGAATACGGTTTGATTATACTTCAGTAGTATCAGATTTTAAGGGGGAAAAAGATATCAAAGGCCATTTTTTATTCTTAGGGAAAAATATAAATTAAATGGATATCGATTTCGTTTATTTTTTAGAATTTGTCCAATGGAAATATTCCTAAAAATAGCCTCATTGCTTACACCATGGGACAAGTATATTTCACCCGACCATATAAACCGTCAAATGTATTTATGTACATACCTAAAATATTATATGCTATTAATACTTCCCTTGCCATTCGTAGCTATAGGAACTGAAAATAATGCAGCTGAGGAATAGAATGCTCTTGAACAGCAGAAAACTTCTGGATTCTAAAATTTCTTGACGTGAAGATACTTGATCACTGGAATGCACAAAAATAAATTAGAAGACCTCTTCTACATACATATTTATGGCGTATTTAGCATGAGATTTCCCAGTGTTTTATGCGTCCCCACTATGGGAGTGAACAGATTGGAGTAGGGGATTAAGGCTAGCTACCCTTCCTAACGCCCCATGGTGGTCTCGATAGCTGGTCTGTCAGCTCCCGAGTAAAGTCTTACGACAACTCCCGTCGTCCCAAACAAAAGATATGTATAAGCAAAACTAGGTACATCGGCTTAATACAAGTCAATTGCGAATATATAAGTGTT
>JAXCGZ010003217.1:7500-19780 GCA_037179515.1 Halocaridina rubra | reverse complement strand
GTTTTGTTTCATACTTTATAATTATAATTCACTGTTTTTGCATATATTTTTTAATTCTTCGATTTGTCATTCATAGATGTATGTTCTGCTTAAACAATTATGATCATTAGCTGAGATTGAAGTAATAAACGGTATATTCTGTTCTGGTAAGGAATTTAACAAAACCCAAATTCAGATGAAACATACGCCAATATATATATATATATATATAATATATATATATATATATATATATATATATATATAGTATATATATATATATATATATATATCACCAAAGCTTGTATATATTTTTTACATATATCAAATAACATTTTCTCACCTACCGGAATGCCAGTCAAGTGACGCCAGCAACCATAGAGTGAGTGCCATCATTCTGCTCCATAGTTATTTCTTAAGTGTGTTCATGGTGAAAGCCTCGCACTTCTCTTCCATGGTCTACTCCAAGACCTTTCTTATGATATATATTTTAGTTATGCACTTTCCTAAAACCAAGTTGTATTCATAAATCCTCCCAAAAAGCATTTCATTATTAATATTTCTTTAGTTTATCAATCTTGTTTGGTCTGATAAGTTTTCAGGGGCTAGTGCACTATATATATATATATATATATATATATATATATATATATATATATATATATATATATATATATATATATATATATATATATATATATACACACGAGTATATATAGACACTGCTCCCCTAATTCCACTGACTTTGTGTCTTTCTTTGAATATCTTTCCTCTTGCCATGAGTTCTTGCTATCTTCATACCCACATGCTGACGCTCTCTATATTTGGAATTTCATTGTATGTCACAGTGAGTGGCTTAATTCTTCTCACTCTGATGCGGCAGGAAGTCAGGCCCTTGCTTTTTCTATTACTCACGTTCTGAAGCAGATTATTAAGCATCCCATATCTTACTTCTAATCCTTCAAACTACTCATATTCTGTGCTTTCCCCTCTCGGTAAATCTGACCACTATGTGATCTCAGTCTCTTCCATTTTCACTCCCCATCCATGAATTCCTTCCAATCATGAACGTAGCCAATGCGATGATTTCCAAAACATTCTCTTTGATTTTCCATAGGATGACCATTGCTTTCGGACACACAACCCTGATCAGGTATCCCTAAAAGTTGCTGAGATCAAAACCTCTAGAATGGAGGGGTTCATCCCCTCCTCTATGAAAATTTTTTTCCTCCTAATCCTTGGTTTGACCATGCCTACTCTATGGCTATTCAGGCCAGGGATCGGGCATATTGGTCATACCATGCCTCTTCTGATTTAACTCGCTCTCCTTTTGTTACAGTTAGGAATCACTGTACTGCTCTTATTAGAAGGTCTAAAGCTTCCTTTTTAAGAGGGAAAGTTGATGGCCTTAACTCCTCTCCCAATGATAAATGTGTTGGGTCCTAAGCCAAAATCCTCTCCAAAAACTTTTGTAACTAAAGCGTTCCCCCTTTCATTCGTTTTGATGGTTCTATAGCTTGTTCTCCCTCTGACAAAACCACTCTCCTTGGCTCTCATTATTCTGCCAACTCTTCTGTAAGCGATTCTAGCGCTGTCTCTCATACTTTACCCCTCTCTAACCCTATGCCCTCCCTTATCCTTTCTTCACTCAAAGTTCACAAGTTCTTCACTCGCTAAAGACGAACAAGGCATCCGGACCCCATGGTATCCCTGTAAAGTTCCTTAAGGAGTATAAAGAAAAACTGGTTCTTGTGCTTTGCTGTTTTTTTTTTGCTTCATTATCTCAACTGGTATTTATCGTTCATCTCGGACGCATACTATACTTCAGCCTATTCCTTAGAAGGGTGACCACTCTATTCCTTTCCACTACCGACCTATTTCCCCTGGTATCTCTAAAGTATTCGAAACTTTTGCTTTATTTTGTCGTTGCCCTTGATATTTCTACGCTTTTGACAGTCTGGCAGAAGGCTTTGTTGGCCAAATTCCCTAGTTATGGCTTTACCCCATCTCTCTGACCTCTGATTTCCAGAGGTCTTTCGGATCGTTTTATATCTGTGATTGTAGATTACCCTTCTCTCTGATCTCTGATTTCCAGAGTTATTTCGGATCGTTTTATTTCTGTGGTTGTAGACGGGGCAACATCTAGTTCCTTCCCTGTTGCCAGTGGTGTTCCACAGGGCTCTGTTCTTTCACCTACTCTATTCCTGCTCTTCATTAACGATCTTCTTCAGTCCCCATCCTCCTTTCATCTCCTCACGTTTGCCGACACATCCACTCTTCAGTTTTCTTCTGCTTTTTCTTCACAATTAGTCTCGTATCACTCATTTTTGTACTCTCAAGTCTGATTTGCAGAGGGTATCTGAGTGAGGCACCCAAGCTTTTGTTAATTTAATGCCTCCAATGCACAGTTCCAGGCAATCTCTTTATCTTCTCCTGATAGGCCTATTGTCTTTGAAACTAATGAAATTTGCCATCTTAATTCTACTAACTTAACTGGAATCCAGATAGCCTCTAACTTATCTTGGAGGAATCACATAACCCAAATTATTAAATGTGTATCTAAAAATATGGAGAATTTGTTTCGTTTTCGTCATTACTTTACCTCCTTACAGTTAATCAAAATATATAAAGGTCTTATCTGTCCCTGCTTAGAATACTGTTCGCACATCTTGGGTGCTTCATCTTATATTTATTTCTGCGGGCCACAAGTGGAAGGTCCGCTCACCCTCAAGGGTGAACATCCAACAAAAAAAAAATATATATATTTATTTGCTTGATAGGGTTGAATATAAGGCAGTCAGACTCATCACTGACTCTTCTCTTGCTTTTAATCTGGATTCTCTTTCTCTTCGGCATAATGTATCATCCCTTTTTCTTTTTCATCGCTACTTCTTCCATCGCTGCTCTGATGAGTTGGCAATTTGCGTCCCTCCCCCACTGCAAAGGCCGTGTAACGTTCGTCAAACGGCCTCGTCTCACAATTACTGTGTGGAGATTGGTAACTCGTGGATTGGTCGGTGCAACGACTGCTTCTTCGCCTCCACCTGTAGACTCTGGTACTCTCTTCCTCCTTCTGTCTTTCCTAATTCTTATATCTTATTTTCCTTTAAAAAACGGATATATTTTCATCTCAGGGCCTAATCCTGCCATATCTCTAGGTCCTCAATATTTCTACTTCTTTCAGCCTTCTTTTTCCCTTGTTTATGACTTGTTCTAACCTTCTACTTTTTCATCTTTTTAAAGTTTTCTTCGTGCACGGGCCCGATGAGAGCAATTTTGTTGCCTGTCCTGGTGTCACAATCATAAATATATATATATATATATATATATATATATATATATATATATATATATATATATATATATATATATATATATATATATATATATATGCTTTAATAAATTCATTCATTTCTGCTGAAAATTATAACTTTTTTCTTAGTGCTAAGATAAGTGTGTATGTCTTTAAAATGTTTTATATATATATATATTTTGTTTTTATCACTAGAATTGGCCGGTTCATGGCTAACTTTATTTCCGAATTGTTTTTCACATGCTTCATCGTTGGAGCAGTATTTTGGTTCCATTTTTTCCTCATATATTACCAATAAACGTAATCATTAATTTAGTTTGATTGTTGTTTGTATTACTTTGACATGGCGCGGCGGATGTAAGTATATAAGTATAATTTGACTGTTTTTCAGTTAAGAGTTCGTAATTATCTATCTTTACACGAAAAATGAGGGCTTGCAAGGTAATAATTTCATAGTGATAAATACAGTATTTTTTATGCGTATATTCAGTATTTTTTATCTATGTTAACAGAATTATATATATTTGTTTTAAATTTCGCTAATTACAGATTAGTTGGTATTGCTCTTGAGTAGTCAATATTGCAAATTTTCATTTGTAACTAGGCACAAATCATCGGTATTTTAAACTCCTATTACGTCTCTTGACGTTTAATGATTTTCCTTTGTCTACAATTATTCATATGATTGTGTCTGAGCATTTGCTCCAGAGAATATCAACATAGATTTGTTATATCCGTTTGAGTATAGAGTATTCTTAAAGACTGTGAAATGAGTAAGGTTACGGAACTATAGATACCAGTATTGTCATTTCCCAACCTCGACATGCTTAACAAAATAAACAAAACTTTCATGACCCGTGGCGAAATGAATTGGCACAATGGGCATATTTATTGTAGCTCCTAAACGATTTTTAGTAAAAAAAAAGTTCCAACTATTTTCCTTTCAGAGAGAGTGAATGGAATATAAATCAAGGAGAAAGAGATTGATGCAATGATTGGCATTATGAATTTGAATGGTAATAGGCTTTGATAAGATTTTCCATTTGCCACTATTGAGTCTATCTTATATTACGGTCTAAATTTTATATTATATATATATATATATATATATATATATATATATATATATATATATATATATATATATATATATATATATTATTATTATTATTATTACGGTAAAAATTTTATATCTATATCTATATATATATATATATATATATATATATATATATATATATATATATATATATATATATATATATATATATATATATATATATATATATATATGCAATAATACCGTGATATCTACAATACTATTATCCTCAGTTTTTATTTTCTGAACATCATGGGACTTGAACTCTTGTCGCAAGCTACAAAGTCATGCCTTCTTAACCAGTCAAACTACTATAGCATATAAAATCTGCTTATCATGGCACGGTCAGTACATCCTGTAGATCTTTATATCAACTTGTTACAGTGTTGAATATTGGTGACTCAAACTCTCATCGCAATGCTACAAAACCATGCTGCCTTAAACTTCACATACTATGTAACAACATGATATAAAGAACAACAAGATAAATTCTTGCAGGCATTGGCCGTGCTATGATGCTGTAGTAGCTTGGTTAGTTAAGGCATCATGATTTTGTGACTTGCGACGCAAGTTCGAGTCCCTTGCTGTCCAATGCAAAAAAACTGCGTGGTGAATAGTATTGTTTATTTCAAGGTTTCATTGTGAATATATATACTTACACTCCATGTACAACTGTAGCAAGTTGTTCTGAAGAATGACGTGAGAAACTCTTGCATTTGCTGTCCGTGCTTCGATTTACAGTCTGTAGTTGTTCGGTTTGTTAAAACATCGTGACTTTGGAGCTAGCGTCGCAAGTTCTAGCCCCCTAATATTAAAGATATATCCGTTGATACTAGAATTGTTAATATCACGGTTTCATCGTGAATATATAAGCTTTAGCTCCACGTACAACGGTAACAAGTTGACTTAAAGAACAGCGGGAGAAATGCTTGCATGTACTGGCCGTGCTGTGTGCAAATTTTACCTTCATATCTGGTTGGATAAGGCAGCAATGACTTTGTCACTTTCGACGTAAGTTCCAGTCCCCTGATATTCAAACAATTTTCGTGTTTAATAGTTTTATATATATATAAATATATATATATATATATATATATATATATATATATATATATATATATATATATATATATATATATATATATATATATATATGTGTGTGTGTGTGTGTGTGTGTGTGTGTGTGTGTGTGTGTGTGTGTGTGTGTGTGTGTGTGTGTGTGTGTGTGTGTGTGTGTGTGTGTGTGATTACCTAATTGTGTTTACGGGAAAGAGCCCAAAGCTCGTATCTTCCCGTCTCCGCATCGGTTCCATTTTATACTTAGTCATACTTATCATACCTGTCCTTAAAACTATGGATTGAGATAGCATTAACTACCTCCTCGCTTAGCCAATTCCAATTATCAACTACTCTTACACTGAAAAAGTATTTCCTTACATCCTGCAAACAAGTTTTCTTACCAAGCTTCAAACTATGACCTCTAGTTCTAGAGCCAGCCATATCAAAATATCGATCCCTATCCACTCTATCATAACCATGAAGGAATTTAAAGACTGTCACCATATCCCCCCCTCACTCTTCTAGCTTCGAGTGATGGTAAGTCTAATTCCCTCAGCCTCTCATCATAACTGAGATTGCGTATTTCTGGTACCAGTTTCGTGGCATGTCTTTGAACTTTTTCAAGCTTAGCTATGTGCTTTTTCAAGTGCGGATTCCAAAAGGGGGCTGCATATTCGAGTTTGGGCCTCACATAGGTTACATAAATATTTCTGAACATTTCCTTGTCCATGTGCCGGAAGGCTACCCTTACATTTGATAAGAATGCATATGCTGCCCTTACTATGCCATTTATATGTATTTCTGGAGACAAATCTGCCAGTATGTTTACTCCTAGATCTCTCTCATTTTCTGTCTCTTGAAGTTGTACTCCAGCCACCGAGTAGTCAAGCTTGGGCCTTCTTGTGTGTGTGTGTGTGTGTGTGTGTGTGTGTGTGTGTGTGTGTGTGTGTGTGTGTGTGTGTGTGTGTGTGTGTGTGTGTGTGTGTGTGTGTGGCTTAACCTAACGTGCATAAATAAGTGTATGAGATTTTATTTAGAGCTATTGCCTAGAAAACGGTTGGATAAGGCAACAATGACTTTGTCTCCTGCGACGTAAGTTCCAGCCCCCTGATGTTCGAACAATTTCCGTGTTTAATAGTTTTATATATATATATATATATATATATATATATATATATATATATATATATATATATATATATATATATATATATATATATAGTGTATGAGATTTTATTTATAGCCATTGCCTAGAAAACGGGGAAGGGACTAAGATCATTAGAAGTGAAAAAAAAAACCTAAAGGCAGCTGATAATATATATATATATATATATATATATATATATATATATATATATATATATATATATATATATATATATATATATATATATATATATATATATATAAGGAGTATTTATTATTTGCAAATGAATGAAGTATTTGTACCTTATTTAATGTGCATTTTTCGCTTCTATTTCGAAGTGTACTTAGTAGAAAATAAGCCTTTTAAAATATGTAGCATGATTGCAAATTAATGCTGTCGAAAATATTTTAATTTTATTGCCATTGGACTGCAGGACGTGAACAGTATGGGACTGCTCTCATTTCTTTTATAAACAGTATCGCAGGTCTTTAATGTTATTGTAATAATATTTTAGTATATTATGTCATTCCAGATTAGCTATTCCTTATATAATTTTACGCAATAATAAAGATTGCTTTTGCCTGTCTAAAGGGGGGTTTACACGGTCAAACGGTTCGTCGAAGGCTGTTCGACAGACAAGTGTTTGAAGTGATGTTCGAACGTGTGAACGTTCGAACATCACTTCAAACACTTGTCTGTCGAACCGCGTTCGACGAACCGTTTGACCGTTTAAACCCCCCTTAAGGGTTTAGTGTGCGTGCATGATACCCTTACAGACATTGAGAAAAGCTGATTAGAAATGTTCAGATTTGGTCCTTTTAGATCTATATAAATCCTGTGGAATTTGGGATTTACGCAATTGCCAACATTTTTCTTCCCAATTCTAGCCTTATTTATCCTCTCCAATTCAGTCATTATTTTTCCTCTCCCACTCAATCCTTTTTTTTTTCTCTCTGTCTCATATTTTCTTCTTTTCCGGGCTTCCCTCGATACCAACATATGTATCCAATCTCCGTTTAGCATATTGCACCGTCGCTTACTTATCAAGTGCGTATACTGTGTCCATAGTGAGGAATTCTTTCAGCGGTAGTTGGGCTCCTTTTCAGCAGTAAGTGAAAAAGTAAATTGTAAACAGAAATCTGTTTTCCGATCGTTTGCTTAAGGGAAGGAAAGTGCATATGAGAACATGGAAGTAAGATAATATTATTTATATTATTATTATTATTATTATTATTATTATTGTTATTATTATTATTATTATTATTATTATTATTATTATTATTATTATTATTATTGCTGATATGCTTATCAAAATACATGAACTAGGTAACTAAAGTTATTCGCTCTGCTTTTATTACAGCTAGGAATTACTTCACTTCTCAGATTCGAAAGTTTAAAGCTTCCTTTATAAGAAGGATAGTTGATGACCTTAACTCTTCTCCTTCTGAGAATTGTTTCTGGTCTTTAGCCAAAAGCGTCTCCAAAAACTTCTCTAACTCAAGCGTTCTCCCTCGTATTCGTTCTAATGGTTCTATAGCATGCTCTTCTACTGATAAAGCCACTCTTTTTGGCTCTCATTTTTCTGCCAACTCTTTCGTAAGCGATGCCAGAGTATCTGTCCCTCATACTTCACCCCGCTCAAATCCTATGGCCTCCCTTATCCTTCCTTCGCGCAAAGTTCACAAGATTCTTCACTCGAAGACGAACAAGGCATCCGGACCCGATGGTATCCCTGCAAGGTTCCTTAAGGAGTTTGCAGACGAATTGGCTTCCGTACTTTTCCTTCTTTTTTGCTTCATTCTCTCACCTGGTATCTATCCTACATCCTGGAAGCATGCTCTAATGCAACATGCTCCTAAGGAGGATTACGTCTCTATTCTCTTAAACTACCGACCTGTTGCCCTAATCTCTGCTATTTCAAAAATATTCGAAACTTTGCTTTATTCTCACTTCTTGAAATGTCTTGAATCAAACTTGCTTATCTCCGATCACCAGTACGGCTTCCACAATCCATGGTGACCGCCTGTCTTATCTTACTCATGTATGGTCATCTTCTCTGAGGAGTTATGGGGAATCCCTTGTCATCGCTCTTGATATCTCTAAGGCTTTTGACAGAGTCTGGTACAAGCTGTCTTGGCTAAACTCCCGGCTTATGGCTTTACCCCTTTTCTCTGTTCTCTGATTTCAGTTTCTTTTTGACCGTTTTATATCTGTGGTTTTTAATGACGTAACATTTAGCCCATTCCCTATTACCACTGGTGTTTCACGGGGCTTTGTTCTTTCACCTACACAGTTCCTTCACTTCATCAACGATATTTTTCAGTCTCCATCCTCCTCTCTTCTCCGCGCCTTTGCCGACGATTCTGCCCTTCATTTTCCTCTGGCTTTCCCTCACAGCCTTTATCTGCTACTCATAATCAGTCTCGTAGCTCTCGTTCTTTTACTCTCAACTCCTATTTGCAGAGGGTATCAGAGTGGGATACCCACACTTCACTTAAACTTTATGCCTCCAAGACACAGTTTCTGGCTATCTCTTTATCTTTTTCCCCTCCTGATAGCCCTATTGTCTTCGAAACTAGCGAAAATGACCCTCTTAATTCTATGAATACACCAGGAATCCAGATAGCCTCAAACTTATCTTGTTGGAATCTCATTCTCCAAATTTCTAAATCCGCATCCAAAAAATTGTGTGTTCAGTTTCTTTTTCGTCATTACTTTTCCTCTTTACAGTTACTTGAAATTCATAATGGTCTTATCCATCCCTGCTTGGAATACTGCTCGTGCATCTGGGGTGCTTTTTCTTATATCTATTTCCTTGATAGGGTTGAATCTAAGGCAGTCAGACTCATCTCTTGCTTTTAATCTGGATTCTGTTTCTCTTCGCCGTAAGCTATCATCTCTTTCTCTTTTCTATCACTGCTCTGATGAGTTAGCGAGTTACATCCCTCCGTCACTATCAAGGCCGAGTTATACTCGCCAAGCGGCCTCATCTCACAAGTGCTGTTTGGAGATTAGTAGCTCGCGGATTGCTTGGTGAATCAACTCCTTCTTCGCCTCCTCCTCCAGACTCTGGAACTCTCTTCCTCCTTCTGCCTTTCCTTTTCTAATAACCTATCTTCCTTCAAAAACCGTATCTATCGTTATCTCAAGGCCTAATCCTGCCATATCTCTAGGTCCTCAGTACTTAGACTATTCATTCAGCCTGTCCTTATCCTATTCCGTATCTTTACCTTATTTCTGCCTTGTCCTTAACCTTATACTTTTTCTTCGTCTTAATGTGTTTCCTCGTGCCCAGGCCTGATGAGGGCAATTTTCTTGTCTGCCCCGGTGTCACACTCTTGAAAAATCTTCAGTAGATCGAATTGCCTTTGGATATCTTTCTCGCTTAAACGATCGGGGTGATTAAAGCATATCATATTAATGCACCAAGAAAAACGAATTTTACCTCAATTATGGCTGGTTATATTGTAAATGTTTCTCCTTTTAATATGTATCATGTTTTTTAAGTAAAGTTGAATTATATAGATGCTTAAATATAAGTAAGTGTATATAACCTCTATTAAAATCTCAGCAGTAAATGCACACATTTACATAATGTAGCGATTTAATACTACGAAACTACTTGTAGTAGCAATATTCCAAGAAACTAATGCATCGTAAAGTGGGAAATTTTATGAAAAATATTAGACTTTCCGTGTTGTGAAAACATACCTTTTCATCTATTGCTTCAGTTTTGAAATTCTTTCAAATGTTATATGAAGAACCATAGTGTAAATTATTGCAATGAGCTTTTTTTTTATCTTAAATGAAATAATTAAAATACGCAAATAATTCAATAAAGTAAGCTATCGCTATCGTGTCTGACAAAAAAAAATGTGATATACATACTCGTGAAATAAACAAGTGGAAGTATGCATATAAGAGTGAATTATATTTTTAGACCTCTGTAGGCTTCTGTTGCCAGCTCTCTATATTATTTGTATACATCTTGCTTTTGTCTCTTTTCACGCTTTCATGAGAATGGAATTAAAAACTATGTCATCCTTTCTCACTTTACAAATCATTTTACTCTCTGCGAAATGGTTATGTAGAAGAACTTGACTTGTTTCTTAAGTGTATTATATAATAAAATATAGTAAGGTTATTGTATTTATCAAAGCATATGAGAGATTTAAAAAAAACGACTTTATGTAACCAGTTCTGCCAGTAATAATGAAAAGAATATAATGACAATGAAATCGATAAATAGGGCAGAATGTACAAGGACATCATCATCATCATCAGATGAAAAAAAATGCCTTTATTTTTTAATCATGATATTTCTAATAGGTGGAGATAAATACTGTTGATATTGTTAATACGGATATATTGGAATAACGAAGATTCAACTGTACGGTTACCTTTGTGACTCCTTGTTCTGTGACTTATTGTGGAACTATGCAAAGAGGATCTGCGTAGATATAATTATGAAATTTGAGCATATTTTAAGCGAAATGGTTATTTTCCCGTATGCAAGAATATGTCAAGAGGAGTTTTGGATCGGTCACATTTTGCATTTTCGTTTTCTTTCTCCTAGAATACTTCTTATCAATTACGGGGCTTGGATTTACCTCTAGATCTCGTGTTTGAGCCTATGGTACCACATTGCTTCTTCCAAGCCATGGTGTGCCATTTCTGTAGGTGCGCCAAAAAGACAGCATTTTTGTCAGGTGATACGAAACGATAAACAACAAGTGTCCTTCACGCATCGTTCATACCACTTAGAGAATAATGCACTTATCATTCGGGAATACGAACGTGGGTCTTTTATGGTGGCAGACTCAGTCTTTACATGCATCCGAGCTGGACGCTTGTAAGATGGAGCATGGTGTAATGATATGCACACAAAAAATATAAAGTAAACCTTTGATCTTCTAGGTAATCTTCACAAACATTTGTAATATGCTTTGAAACGAAACAGACGGGAGCGCAGAAACGCATCAATCACAATTCCAAATGCCCCCGTATCTCAAGTGGTATACTTTGTATGCAATATGTAATAGAACAAAATTTCTCTAATTCAGTTCATGATATTTCCCAATCCTCTTACAGTATGTTCAAGAAAATGAGATTATACTCTTATCATTTTATATCATCTTTGTACAATATCGTCCCGGAATTGCTTTGCTCTCGAAAAGTTTCGAATCCTCCTGAATAACCATTATCTGCCTCTCAAAATTTAATATCTTGGAAAGAAGAGCCGATACTGGGACACATAGCTCTTTCGTAAGGCCTTGTACCACTTCAGTGTTTATTTGACTTTTCAGATATTCTAAGCATATATATATATATATATATATATATATATATATATATATATATATATATATATATATATATATATATATATATATATATATATATATATATATATATATATATATATATATATATATATATCTATCTATCTTATCTATCTACACACACACACACACACACACACACACACACACACACACACACACACACACACACAATCAAATAAGCACATTACCATATGTGAAAACATGAATAATATTTACCCCGACCGGGACTTGAACCTAGGACATATAATTACTATGCCAAGGCGCTACCAACTACACCACAGAAGGTCTTAAAAGGGAAACACACCTTACAGCTTATATCTGCTATGGTAGGAATGAAC
>JAXCGZ010003216.1:0-19814 GCA_037179515.1 Halocaridina rubra | reverse complement strand
ATATATATATATATATATATATATATATATATATATATATATATATATATATATATATATATATATATATATATATATATATATATATATATATATATATATATATATATATATATATATATATATATATATATATATATATATATATATATATATATATATATATATATATATATATATATATATATATATATATATATATATATATATATATATATATATATATATATATATATATATATATATATATATATATATATATATATATATATATATATATATATATATATATATATATATATATATATATATATATATATATATATATATATATATATATATATATATATATATATATATATATATATATATATATATATATATATATATATATATATATATTTTTATATATATATATATATAATATATATATATATATATATATATATATATATATATATATATATATATATATATATATATATATATATATATATATATATATATATATATATATATATATATATATATATATATATATATATATATATATATATATATATATATATATATATATATATATATATATATATATATATATATATATATATATATATATATATATATATATATATATATATATATATATATATATATATATATATATATATATATATATATATATATATATATATATATATATATATATATATATATATATATATATATATATATATATATATATATATATATATATATATATATATATATATATATATATATATATATATATATATATATATATATATATATATATATATATATATATATATATATATATATATATATATATATATATATATATATATATATATATATATATATATATATATATATATATATATATATATATATATATATATATATATATATATATATATATATATATATATATATATATATATATATATATATATATATATATATATATATATATATATATATATATATATATATATATATATATATATATATATATATATATATATATATATATATATATATATATATATATATATATATATATATATATATATATATATATATATATATATATATATATATATATATATATATATATATATATATATATATATATATATATATATATATATATATATATATATATATATATATATATATATATATATATATATATATATATATATATATATATATATATATATATATATATATATATATATATATATATATATATATATATATATATATATATATATATATATATATATATATATATATATATATATATATATATATATATATATATATATATATATATATATATATATATATATATATATATATATATATATATATATATATATATATATATATATATATATATATATATATATATATATATATATATATATATATATATATATATATATATATATATATATATATATATATATATATATATATATATATATATATATATATATATATATATATATATATATATATATATATATATATATATATATATATATATATATATATATATATATATATATATATATATATATATATATATATATATATATATATATATATATATATATATATATATATATATATATATATATATATATATATATATATATATATATATATATATATATATATATATATATATATATATATATATATATATATATATATATATATATATATATATATATATATATATATATATATATATATATATATATATATATATATATATATATATATATATATATA
Organism: Halocaridina rubra; assembly: GCA_037179515.1. Classification (NCBI taxonomy): domain Eukaryota; kingdom Metazoa; phylum Arthropoda; class Malacostraca; order Decapoda; family Atyidae; genus Halocaridina; species Halocaridina rubra. Next base: position 17,984 of record JAXCGZ010003216.1, on the reverse strand, counting down.
TATATATATATATATATATATATATATATATATATATATATATATATATATATATATATATATATATATATATATATATATATATATATATATATATATATATATATATATATATATATATATATATATATATATATATATATATATATATATATATATATATATATATATATATATATATATATATATATATATATATATATATATATATATATATATATATATATATATATATATATATATATATATATATATATATATATATATATATATATATATATATATATATATATATATATATATATATATATATATATATATATATATATATATATATATATATATATATATATATATATATATATATATATATATATATATATATATATATATATATATATATATATATATATATATATATATATATATATATATATATATATATATATATATATATATATATATATATATATATATATATATATATATATATATATATATATATATATATATATATATATATATATATATATATATATATATATATATATATATATATATATATATATATATATATATATATATATATATATATATATATATATATATATATATATATATATATATATATATATATATATATATATATATATATATATATATATATATATATATATATATATATATATATATATATATATATATATATATATATATATATATATATATATATATATATATATATATATATATATATATATATATATATATATATATATATATATATATATATATATATATATATATATATATATATATATATATATATATATATATATATATATATATATATATATATATATATATATATATATATATATATATATATATATATATATATATATATATATATATATATATATATATATATATATATATATATATATATATATATATATATATATATATATATATATATATATATATATATATATATATATATATATATATATATATATATATATATATATATATATATATATATATATATATATATATATATATATATATATATATATATATATATATATATATATATATATATATATATATATATATATATATATATATATATATATATATATATATATATATATATATATATATATATATATATATATATATATATATATATATATATATATATATATATATATATATATATATATATATATATATATATATATATATATATATATATATATATATATATATATATATATATATATATATATATATATATATATATATATATATATATATATATATATATATATATATATATATATATATATATATATATATATATATATATATATATATATATATATATATATATATATATATATATATATATATATATATATATATATATATATATATATATATATATATATATATATATATATATATATATATATATATATATATATATATATATATATATATATATATATATATATATATATATATATATATATATATATATATATATATATATATATATATATATATATATATATATATATATATATATATATATATATATATATATATATATATATATATATATATATATATATATATATATATATATATATATATATATATATATATATATATATATATATATATATATATATATATATATATATATATATATATATATATATATATATATATATATATATATATATATATATATATATATATATATATATATATATATATATATATATATATATATATATATATATATATATATATATATATATATATATATATATATATATATATATATATATATATATATATATATATATATATATATATATATATATATATATATATATATATATATATATATATATATATATATATATATATATGTATATGCAAAATAAACTGTTATATCACAGCACAATATGAAGCAAAAAAAGGCCCATAAATAAAACACAAAAGGAAGCGAAGATGTACTATATATTACGACTGGACTCCAGTCCTCTTCAGGTACAAATGAATTGATAAATACAAAGCTCTGGATAAAGGTGGGGAGAGATGCTAGCTACGATTCCCAGGAGGATTCACGATGGGATTATCTTCAAACCTCAGGTCAGGTGGACGGTCATTTGGCATAATCTTCTTAATGAGGTCTTTTAATAATGCTTCATCCACAACGTCAGATCTCCACTGTCCATTTGATAAATTTAATGTTTCGGATTTTTCTATAATGGCTGCTTCAAGTATCTTTCTCCTATATTGGCAATTACTCTTATATAGCAATGAGGACTCACTCCAGTTAATAGGGTGACCAGTATCTCGCATATGCACAAATAAAGCAGAACTTTCAACACCATATCGTACTGCTCTTTTATGCTCGGAAATTCTCTGGCCTAGCGAACGACCAGTTTGACCTATGTAGGATTTATTGCAGGAACAGCAATCAATTTTATAAATCCCTGCTTGTAAAGCTTTTTTATTTTGATATACGTTAATAAGTGAAGAACCAATTGTTTTGGGATAATTAAATATGAAAGGATTACTTCTGCCTAAGTGATCACTAAGAATTTTAATATTTTCTAAATAGGGTATTTTAATTGTATTAGTAGTTTATTTTGGCTGTTCTGTCGGCCATTATAAATATTTTGTTTGCTTTGTTAATTGCTTTTTCGATTACATACGCGGGATACATGAGACTTTCTAATTGTTGGCGGATTAATTTGAATTCGTATTTCAAATGATGAGTGGAACACACTCTAAGACCTCTTAGGAAAAGATTGCATGCAACACCAGTTTTTACAGACAAAGCATGATAGCTTAGAAAGTGTATATAAGAGACAGAGAAAGTTTTCTTCCTATAGACAGTAAATGAGTATTTATTGGATTCTCTCATAACTAAGACATCCAGAAATGGTAGCTTGCCCTCTGATTCCCATTCGGTTTTAAACTTGATACTAGGGACTAAATCATTAAGTTTATTAAAAAATGTGTCAAATTCTCCCCATCGGGAGTCCCAATATGAAAATATATCATCTACATATCGCAACCATATCATTTCTTTGGGCTTAATACTGACTAGAATCTCTGTCTCAAAAAACTCCATATACAAGTTGGCCAGAAGGGGGGACAAGGGGCTTCCCATACTACAACCAAATTTTTGCTTGTAAAAACTACCATTAAAGGAAAATACATTATTAGTGACGCATATCTTAAGTAAATCCATGGTTTTTTCAAGACCTAGTGGAAAATGCTCGGCAAAGGGAATCTAGTTTAACGCTAAGGAACTGTAAAACATCATCTACTGGAACTTTAGTGAACTGAGATTCTACGTCTAAACTAAGGAGCTTTACATTACTTAGGGGAATATTTGAGTTATTAAATTTTTTAATAAAATCTTCAGAATGTTTAAGATGAGATGAAGAAAATGATCCCAAGAAGGGGGAAAGCAGACTTGCCAGCCACTTGGAAATCTTATATATGAAAGAGCCCTTGCATGATATTATAGGGCGTAAAGGAATGCCGTCTTTGTGAGTTTTAGGAAGACCATAGAAGTAGGGAAAGGAGGGATTGGTGACTTTATATGATTCAAGCAATTCAATATTCTTCTTGTTTTTTCCAATTTTGCGAACGGATTTGTAGAAATCTGCAGATATGGTGCTCAGGGGATCTTTAGCTAATTTCTCATAGGTGTTTTCATCATTATTAGAAACATAAGCACCTTGAATGAGTCTTTTCGTCTACTTTCTAGAGATGATGGTATGTACAAGTTTCTTTCTCATTTTGTTTTGAGCAATGCCATTTGTAGTAATGTGACTCACTCCAATATCCTAAACAGGAAATTACAGAAACTTATTAACAGTAGTACTTGGAATAATCTAATAACTCATAATAATGTTAGGAACCTATCGTCACAACCCCTTACCGTTAATCAACATCATGTACTGAATCTTGGTTTATCCTTTGCTCTCAAACCTGACCAAACGAATAATATAGATTTCATAGTAGGCTTTGATAAATTTTTCTCTAACCAGAACTTCCAAAAGAATGAAATGTGCCTCAAGGGGATTCTGCTGAATACATTATTAGAGCAAAATAAATCAAAATGTCCACTTCCTAGAAGATTTCTGATCGCTATTGAGTCATTGCGCAAACTTGAGAATGTTATCATAACCAAATCGGACAAAGATGGAAAAATTCTTCTTCTTGATAAGGATTCATATATTGATAAAGCCATGGAACTTCTTAATGATGAAAACACCTATGAGAAATTAGTTAAAGATCCCCTGAGCACCATATCTGCAGATTTCTATAAATCCGTTCGCAAAATTGGTAAAAACAAGAAGAATATTGAATTGCTTGAATCATATAAAGTCACCAATCCCTCCCTTCCCTACTTCTATGGTCTTCCTAAAACTCACAAAGACGGCATTCCTTTACGCCCTATAATATCATGCAAGGGTTCTTTCATATATAAGATTTCCAAGTGGCTGGCAAGTCTGCTTTCCCCCTTCTTGGGATTATTTTCTTCATCTCATCTTAAACATTCTGAAGATTTTATTAAAATATTTAATAACTCAAATATTCCCTTAAGTAATGTAAAGCTCCTTAGTTTAGACGTAGAATCTTTGTTCACTAAAGTTCCAGTAGATGATGTTTTACAGTTCCTTAGCGTTAAACTGATTCCCTTTGCCGAGCATTTTCCACTAGGTCTTGAAAAAACCATGGATTTACTTAAGTTATGCGTCACTAATAATGTATTTTCCTTTAATGGTAGTTTTTACAAGCAAAAATTTGGTTGTAGTATGGGAAGCCCCTTGTCCCCCCTTCTGGCCAACTTGTATATGGAGTTTTTTGAGACAGAGATTCTAGTCAGTATTAAGCCCAAAGAAATGATATGGTTGCGATATGTAGATGATATATTTTCATATTGGGACTCCCGTTGGGGAGAATTTGACACATTTTTTAATAAACTTAATGATTTAGTCCCTAGCATCAAGTTTAAAACCGAATGGGAATCGGAGGGCAAGCTACCATTTCTGGATGTCTTAGTTATGAGAGAACCCAATAAATACTCATTTACTGTCTATAGGAAGAAAACTTTCTCTGTCTCTTATATACACTTTCTAAGCTATCATGCTTTGTCTGTAAAAACTGGTGTTAACATAAGAACATAAGTATAGGGGACACTGCAACATGCCTACTGGCACACACTAGGCAGCTCCATTTTTTAATGATATTTTCAGCATGTCTAACCTATTCTATTCTACTCTACTTATTTATTCTATTTTTCTTTTTATGATTTTTCTAATAAGCACTAACCTATTCATACCCACCCTACCTCTGTCATATGTCTATCTAATCTACATTTGAAGGTGTCTAAGGTATTGGCATTTACTATCCTACTAGGAAGCCTGTTCCATGCATCAGCTACTCTATTACCAAACCAATTTTTGCCAATTTCCCTTCTGAACCTAAATTTATCAAGCTTAAATCCATTATTACGAGTTCTGGTTTGATCATGAATTTTTAAAACTTTATTAATATCTCCCTTGTTAATCCCTTTAAACCATTTATACACTTCAATCATATCCCCCCTAACTCTTCGCCTCTCTAGAGAATGTAGATTAAGTTTTTTTAATCTGTCCTCATATGGTAGATTTCTGATATTGTGTATCATCTTGGTCATTCTTCGCTGCACTCTCTCCAAGGATTCAATTTCCATTCTATAATAGGGTGACCAGAATTGCACAGCATAATCTAAATGGGGCCTAACTAATGCAAGATAGAGCTGCAAAATAACTTTTTCAGTCCTATTGCTAACACTTCTTGAGATAAATCCTAAAATTCTGTTTGCTTTATTTCTGACTGCTGTGCATTGCTCTCTTGGCTTAAGACTACTACTCACAAGAACTCCCAAATCCCTTTCACACTGAGAACTCATGATTTCATGGTTATTTAGCTTATAACTAGTATTGTCTTTTATAGTACCGATTTTAACTACTTTACATTTTTCAACATTAAATTCCATTTGCCATTTGTCCGACCATTCAGATAATCTATTTAGATCTTCCTGTAAAGCATGAATGTCTTCTTTTCCATTTATAATTCTACCTATTTTAGTGTCATCTGCGAATTTACTTAGGTTACTACTGTTATCCGAATCCAGATCATTTAGAAATACGATGAATAATAGGGGACCCAGTACCGAGCCTTGTGGTACCCCGCTAGTAACCGAGCCCCACTCCGATTTCTCTCCATTAATGTAAACCCTCTGTTTTCTGTCTTTTAACCATTGTTTGATCCATCTGAGGACAGCTCCTCCTATACCATGAGCTTCCAGCTTTCTAACTAATCTTTTGTGAGGAACTCTATCAAAAGCTTTGCTAAAATCTAGATATATTGTATTATATTCTTTGCCACAATCTACTGCCTCGTAAACTTCTGAATAAAAAGACAGTAAGTTTGTAAGGCACGAAAAACCCTTAAGAAACCCGTGTTGTGAAAGTTTTATCAGTCTGTGTAATTCTAGATGTGCCCTTATTTTATTTGCAATTATGGATTCTAGAATCTTACCCACTGTTGACGTTAAACTTACCGGCCTATAATTATTCTTTTTAACTCGTTCTCCTTTTTTAAATATTGGTACCACATCTGCCAATTTCCACTCCGTGGGTACCGATCCTAATTTTATTGAATTATTAAATAATGCAGTTAGTGGACAACTAAGCTCTTCCTTGCATTCCTTTATTATTCTAGTACATATTCCATCAGGTTCCAGAGATTTATGAGCCTTTAATTTATCTATTTCTTTTATTACCTCCTCTCTCGTAATATTTATTGAACTAAGTATATTATCGGGACTGTCTCTGTAACTGGATTCTACTTCCGGAATATATTCCAAGTTTTCATTGGTAAATACAGATAAGAAATAATCATTTAAACATGTACACATCACTTTATCATCATGTGTGATATGGCCATAGGCTACTTCAATTGGTCTGACTTTTTCCTTAAATTTTATTTGATAATATTGATAAAATCCTTCAGGATTTTCTTTAGCTTCTCCTGCTATTCTAACTTCGTATTTTCTTTTCGACTCTCTAACTATCTTTTTAACTTCCCTGTTTAACTGTATATTTTATTGCTGCCTCACCTGCTCTTCACCTCTTTTTAGTTTCCTGTATATTCCTCTTTTAATACCTATAAGATTCTTTATTCTATTGTTCATCCATTTAGGGTCATTTTTTCTTGATCTGCAATGTTTCATGGGAATATAGTCTCTCTGACTATTCTTAAGAGTCATGACAAAATTGTTATATTCCTCATCCAAATTTATATTAACTGACGGACTGCTGTTCTTTCCTGTGAGAGAATTTAATGTATTGATCTTATCTTGTGACAATCCTTGGCATGTGGTACTCAATTTTCGGGGTAATCTACTACCTGCGACCTGACCTGCTGGATTAACTACCCACATCTGTACCCCAGAAATCCCTTCCCATACCTCATTAGATAATTTAGTTTTTAAGCCCTCAAAATCTCCTGCTCTAAAGTTTGGAACAATATTCTTGTTTTCCTTTCTAGTTTCCTTGAAAATTATGTTAAATCTAATGAAATCATGGTCACTGTTGCCCAATGGCTCACCAACTTCTAAATTTGTAACCATATTCTCTCTATTACTAAGAACTAAATCTAGTATATTCACCCCCCGTGTTGCTTCAAGCACATGCTGAGAAAGGAAATTGTCTTCTACTACTTCCAAAAACTCCTTAGAGCTACTATCACCTGTTATGGTTTCCCAGTTAATATTTCTAAAATTAAAATCGCCTACAATGCAAACTCTATTTGACCTGGTCACTTTAGAAATTTCATTGTATATAACTTGCGACATTATATTATCTAGATCAGGTGGTCTGTAGACTACTCCTACAACTAGACTTTCTATATTATTTTTAATCTCAACCCATAAGGTTTCTGAATTTAGATTTGTCTTAATTCCAGACTTAATGCAGCTTCTGAGGCTATCTTTAATATACATAATTACCCCTCCCCCTCTTCTATCTGCACTGCGATCCGCATTATAAAGTTTATATCCTGTAATTATGTACTCAGCTTTAAGGTGTTTGCTTTCTAAATTAATCCAACTTTCACTAATGCATATTATATTCGGTCTCTCACTACATACTATAGCTCTGAGTTCTTCTATCTTGTTACCTAAACTACGGCTATTTGTATAATATACTTTTACAATTTCTCTAGGTTTACCCTTCTTGTGGCTATTCTTTTTGTTAATATTTGTTCTGTGTAACAAATGGTTATTATCCTTAGACTCCCAGTTATTTGACCCACTATTTACTGAACCCTTACTGACTAATTTCTCTGCACAAGTATTATTCATTTCATTATTTGTATCTAACAAAACCCCCCTACCTCTCTGTCTATCATACCAGCCAATACCGAGTCACCTGAATTAGAAAGATGCACTCCATCCCTTGCATACATATGCTTACGACTAGTGAAGTGATCCCACCCGTCTATAAAACCTATATTATTCTCCCGACAGAAGACTTCCATCCTAGCATTTACTCCTATAGCTCGAGACCACCACTCTGAAGTTTGGCTAAGCCTAGGGAGAATACCACACATCACAGGAACTGCACCCCTTTTCCTGATCTTATCCAGGGCTTGTCTATACAACCTAATCAGCTCCTCACTTCTACCATCCTGCACGTCATTTCCACCATCTATCAAACAAACAACATCTTTTTTCTCAATCCAGCTATTTATTGACTCACCCACCTTCTTCATACCTGCTCCAGGGAAAAAATATTTTCCTCTAACTCTATGCCTGAGTTTCCTGTCTACATATCTGCATAGTGAATACCCTACAATTACCAGAGAACGAGAATTATCCGGAGGATGGGTTACTCCGACCTTGGGAGACTTACCTAGGCTCTTGACCTGAGAGCTTTTCCCACTTCCATTTCTACGATCGCCAGTACACCTATCTGACTCTATGGGTCCTGAAGAATTACTGCCGTCACTGTCACATTCATCTCTAAGTGAACTAAATGAATTAGCAACTTGTTGTCGAAAAGTATCATTTTTCTTAAGAGTCATCTTCGTTGAACCTTTATTCACAACTTTCCAGTCGTCGTCACTATTCAATTGTCCCTTCCTGGTTAACACCTCTACCTTACCTCTCAGATCCCTGTTCTCCTCTGCTAAGGATCTGACCTCCTGCCTGACTGCGGCCAACTCATTTCTTAACTTAAAAATGAGTCTGCTTGCATCAGACACAGACAAATCCAGAGCACACCAACAAACAGCACCAACAACGACACCACCACCAACACCACTACCACTAACACCACCAGTACAAAGAACACCACCACTCTCCATTGTACTAAGTATGGTCAAGACTAGAGCTACTGGAAGCACGTCCTCACTGGATGAACCCAGGAACTAAATGTTGCATGCAATCTTTTCCTAAGAGGTCTTAGAGTGTGTTCCACTCATCATTTGAAATACGAATTCAAATTAATCCGCCAACAATTAGAAAGTCTCATGTATCCCGCGTATGTAATCGAAAAAGCAATTAACAAAGCAAACAAAATATTTTATAATGGGCCGACAGAACAGCCAAAAATAGACTTTACTAATACAATTAAAATACCCTATTTCGAAAATATTAAAATTCTTAGTGATCACTTAGGCAGAAGTAATCCTTTCATATTTAATTATCCCAAAAAAATTGGTTCTTCACTTATTAACGTATATCAAAATTAAAAAAAAAAAGCTTTACAAGCAGGGATTTATAAAATTGATTGCTGTTCCTGCAATAAATCCTACATAGGTCAAACTGGTTGTTCGCTAGGCCAGAGATTTTCCGAGCATAAAAGAGCAGTACGATATGGTGTTGAAAGTTCTGCTTTATTTGTGCATATGCGAGATACTGGTCACCCTATTAACTGGAGTGAGTCCTCATTGCTATATAAGAGTAATTGCCAATATAGGAGAAAGATACTTGAAGCAGCCATTATAGAAAAATCCGAAACATTATACTTATCAAATGGACAGTGGAGATCTGATGTTGTGGATGAAGCATTACTAAAAGACCTCATTAAGAAGATTATGCCAAATGACCGTCCACCTGACATGAGGTTTGAAGATAATCCCATCGTGAATCCTCCTGGGAATCATAGCTAGCATCTCTCCCCACCTTTATCCAGAGCTTTGTATTTATCAATTCATTTGTACCTGAAGAGGACTGGAGTCCAGTGGTAATATATAGTACATCTTCCCTTCTTTTTGTGTTTTATTTATGGGCCTTTTTTTTGCTTCATATATATATATATATATATATATATATATATATATATATATATATATATATATATATATATATATATATATATATATGAATCATTTTTTTACCCCAACGGGGACTCGAACCTAGGACTTATGATTACTAAGTCAAGGATCTACCACTACACCACAGAAGGTTAAAAGGATTGCAACCTTATAGCTTATATCTGCTATACTTAGGAATGAACGCATTCTATCTGAATGCCACTATGTTCATATTACAGATTCCCCAACCTCACTCGTGGCTTCATTTTAGCATTTAATTCAATTCCCAATCTCATTCGGGCCATGAAATAACCAAATAAGCACATTACATATGTGAAAACATGAATCATTTTTTTACCCCGACCAGGACTCGAACCTAGGACTTATGATTACTAAGTCAAGGCGCTATCACTACACCACAGAAGGTTAAAAGGAATCCAACCTTATAGCTTATATCTGCTATACTTAGGAATGAATGCATTCTATCTGAATGCCACTATGTTCATATTACAGATACCCCAACCTCACTCGTGGCTTCATTTTAGCATTTAATTCAATTCCCAATCTCATTTGGGCCATCAAATAACCAAATAAGCACATTATATATTTGAAAACATGAATCATTTTTTTACCCCGACCGGGACTCGGACCTAGGACTTATGATTACTAAGTCAAGGCGCTTCCACTACACCACAGAAGGTTAAAAGGAATCCAACCTTATAGCTTATATCTGCTATACTTAGGAATGAACGCATTTAATCTGAATGCCACTATGTTCATATTACAGATTCCCCAACCTCACTCGTGGCTTCACTTTAGCATTTAATTCAATTCCCAATCTCAATCGGGCCATGAAATAACCAAATAAGCATATTACATATGTGAAAACATGAATAATTTTTTTACTCCGACCGGGACTCGAACCTAGGATTTATGATTACTAAGTCAAGGCGCTACCACTACACCACAGAAGGTTAAAAGGAATCCAACCTTATAGCTTATATCTGCTATATTTAGGAATGAACGCATTCTATCTGAATGCGACTATGTTCATATTACAGATTCCCCAACCTCACTCGTGGCTTCATTTTAGCATTTAATTCAATTCCCAATCTCATTCGGGCCATGAAATAACCAAATAAGCACATTACATATGTGAAAACATGAATCATTTTTTTCCCCGACCAAGACTCGAACCTAGGACTTATGCTTACTAAGTCAAGGCGCTACCACTACACCACAGAAAGTTAAAAGGAATCCAACCTTATAGCTTATATCTGCTATACTTAAGAATGAACGCATTCTATCTGAATGCCACTATGTTCATATTACAGATTCCCTAACCTCACTCGTGGCTTCATTTTAGCATTTAATTCAATTCCCAATCTCATTCGGGCCATAAAATAACCAAATAAGCACATTACATATGTGAAAACATGAATCATTTTCTTACCCCGACCGGGACTCGAACCTAGGACTTATGATTACTAAGTCAAGGCGCTACCACTACACCACAGAAGGTTAAAAGGAATCCAACCTTATGGCTTATATCTGCTATACTTAGGAATGAACGCATTCTATCTGAATACCTCTATGTTCATATTACAGATTCCCCAACCTCACTCGTGGCTTCATTTTAGCATTTAATTCAATTCCCAATCTCATTCGGGCCATGAAATAACCAAATAAGCACATTACATGTGTGAAAACATGAATAATTTTTTTACCCCGACCGGGACTCGAACCTAGGACTTATGATTACTAAGTCAAGGCCCTACCACTACATCACAGAAGGTTAAAAGGAATCCAACCTTATAGCTTATATCTGCTATACTTAAGAATGAACGCATTCTATCTGAATGCCACTATGTTCATATTACAGATTCCCTAACCTCACTCGTGGCTTCATTTTAGCATTTAATTCAATTCCCAATCTCATTCGGGCCATGAAATAACCAAATAAGCACATTACATATGTGAAAACATGAATCATTTTTTTATCCCGACCGGGACTCGAACCTAGGACGTACGATTACTAAGTCAAGGCGCTACCACTACATATATATATATATATATATATATATATATATATATATATATATATATATATATATATATATATAAATACACATATATATATATATATATATATATATATATATATATATATATATATATATATATATATATATATATATATATATATATATATATATATATATATATATATATATATATATATATATATATATATATATATATATTTATATATATATATATATATATATATATATATATATATATATATATATATATATATATATATATATATATATATATATATATATATATATATATATATATCCGGTTCCGGTTTTACGTCACGGACTCCCTTATCAACCAAGGGCTAGGACGGTTGCCTTCTTGCGAAGGACTTGTTTTGGCAGATGTAATCCTTACGCTGAGTGCATGCCTTTGCTAACCTCAGACCGTGGCGGGGCGCGAACCCTCGACCTGACGCCTCAGAGTCGGAGACGCTACCGACTGAGCCACGGCGACTACATATATATATATATATATATATATATATATATATAATATATATATATATATATATATATATATATATATATATATATATATATATATATATATATATATATATATATATATATATATATATATTGGCTGCATTTTGCAGCGTAGCCTGGTAAAAAGGCATTAATATTCATTTTGCAAAATGGATAAAAATGAGAAAATTTGTTAAGATGATGACATCATCAGTATGATGATATATGACTTACTGTCACCATGCAAGAGACTACCCCAATATCTCTCTCTCTCTCTCTCTCTCTCTCTCTCTCTCTCTCTCTCTCTCTCTCTCTCTCTCTCTCTCTCTCTCTCTCTCTCTCTCTCTCTCTCTCTCTCTCTCTCTCTCTCTCTTTATCTGTCTGTCTGTCTGTCTGTCTTTCTCTCTGTGTCTGTCGGACTATTTTTTTGTCTGTCTGCCTGTCTGTCTGCCCCAATCTCTCTCTCTCTCTCTCTCTCTTTCCCTCCCATTCACACCAGAATGTCCTCATCGGAAAATGTTGACCTTTCTGACCTTACGTGTGTAAATACTGATAATTTTCCCGAAGTGTTTATATCATCTCTGGACAGAATATTCGTATATTCACGTGAGGACATCAGAAGGGAATTGGAAAAAAATAAAAAAAATCACTCTGTACAAAACAAGTCAACTTTTGCTTTCGAAGGTAGTGGAACTCTTTCCCCAATACAGTGGTAAACACATCATAAAAAAAACGTGTAAAAAAAGATATAATTACAAACATAATCATTCTTAGCGCAAGTGTCCTGAATATCTCAATGAATGAAATAAATGGTGAACTTGACAAACTCTTTCAACCTCAAACTTCAGTTGTAAAATCCATAGAGTCTAAAAAAACACACGACCTAGGAGACCTATATCGAATGATAGAAAGTCTTGCAGATAAGGTGAAAATTTTGGAAGCAGATGCTGAAAAGGTGAAAGCCTTACAACACAAGGTGGGTTTACTAGAATCTGACATTGTCCTACTTAAAAGAGATAATTCTGGGTTGAAACTGCTATTAGAAACATCTCCACCTCTCAGTTCAGTGCTGTCACCTAACAATGATGATGTCCCTTCTATCAACAACCCTCAGGTTCTGCAAACTAGGTTTTCTGTCTCTACTCACAATTCCTTCAGTGCATTGAGTGATGAATGTGACAGTGGTAGTGAAGAAGAGGTAGATCCAGATAAAAGTGATAGCCATCAAGACAACCTGAATACACCATCTAGCATAAATAATCAAATCAGTAACAGGTTACAAAATAGTGATGAAACAACAGCGTCCTTTCCCACTACTCCTAACAATGCAACAACAGGCACTAACCAGAACAAGATTCTTCCCAGCACAAACAACCAACCTGGTAAAGAGTTGCAAAACAGCGAAGAAGATATAGAGTCAATCTCCACTACTCCTAACAACACAGCAACTGTCACTAACCAGGACACCCAAATTACATCTTCCAGCACAAATAACCAACCCAGCAATAGGCTGCGAAACAATGAAGAAAACAGAAAAGACAAAATAGCAGCAATCTCTATTCTAAACATTCCATCGAAGTCCTCTCCCCCACAGCCACAGTTGCCAAATAATGCAAGTGCAAGGGTTACAGCTCAAATATATATTCGCATTCCTGGCAACCCCTTTGAGAGAGAGATACGTAATACACTGACAAATCAAGGCATTCCTTCTGAAGAAGTCTTGATTAAGGAGCTTTCTCGCACACCAAACTGGGTTTCCTTCGCAATAACGATATCGAAAGGATTTGAATATGTGCCTTACAAACTGAATCAATGGCCTACAGGCACAAGTGTCCAGCCATTTCGTGGGAGCAAACAATGGACACAACCTGGGTATTCTACAAAATATCCCAAACTACAGTCATACCAAAATAAACAGCAAAGAGCTAATGGAACAATCCCCTATACGCGAGACTACAGAAAGAGACACGATACAAACCTCTCTTATCGCCGTCCACGCACAAGAGACTTCTCCTGGAGTGATGGCTCTTACAACCCTAGACACTCACCTAGGCATACAAACTTTGGGAAGGCCCGATCATACCACGGCACGTACTCAAACCAGCGTTACACATCCAACGGCAGGTACAGACACCAGGATCCATGGGCTAACCCCAGAACACACTACAATGATGAATTCCCAGCAGAATCACACAGTCGAAACTACAACTATGACTATGGATACCACCCCAATGAAACATGGTAATACCTCGTCTCCTGCTGTTGCTGTTACTGCTGCCGATGTGAAAGTTACTTGTAAATATAATGATAGATTATCTGTCGTACATATAAATGCACAATCCCTGTTATCCCATATACTAGAAATTGAACATATGCTTGTACAAGAAAATATTGATGTTCTTTGCATTAGCGAATCATGGCTGTATCCGTCAATTAATAATGCATTTATTAATATTCCTTCATATAATATTTATCGCTATGACAGTGGTAGAGGTGGAGGTGTATGTTTATATGTTAAAAATTATTTGAAGGCCACTGAACTAAATCTTGAAACTGAGAAGCACGAAGGAGTGGAAGATAAATGGATCTCTGTCCAACATAAAAAGTTTCCTTCTATTATCATAGGCTGCGTGTACCGCCACCCCAAAGCCTCGGTAACCTCTTTTAGCTATATTTTGGACGTTTTTAAGGAGATAATTTTAAAAAACAAACCAGTTTTTATATATGGCGATTTTAATGATGATCAACTAAAAAGAGAAAATAAAATGAGTAGACTTATTAAGAATTTAAATCTAGAACAGATTATAAATAAACCAACTAGAATCACTCCCACTTCAGTTTCCCAAATCGATCTAGTAATAACAAACTCCAAACATATGATAACTAAGTGTGACGTAATGCCAAGCCCTATAGCAGACCACGAGGAAATTGTAACGTCCCTAAATATTCGCAAACCAAAGAGACAACCAATCTTTAAAACATTCAGATGCTTAAGAAATTATTCACAAGAATTACTTTGTAGTTTACTTATGAATGAAGTACATAAATTAAATGAAATTCTATATACCGATAATATTAATATACAAGTAAAAATTTTAACCAGTGTCTTATCATCATGTATAGATCGATGTGCACCACTCGTGACAAGAGAAATATTTCGTCCCCCCGCTCCTTGGATAACAGATGACATAAAAAACATTATGAAAGAAAGAGACAAACTACAAAATGAAGTAAAACTACAAAGAGATAATATCCCTTTAAGAGAAAAGTTTACAGAGCATAAGAAACAAGTAAAATCATTATTAAGTAACAGTAAGAAACAGTATTACAAAAATGAATTTCAAAACGCTAAAGGCAATATCTCTGATACATGGAAAATTGCTAAAACCATGCTTTCCAATAACTGTAATAAAAGTAGTAACATATCAATTATACCCGATGAGGTAGATGTAAGTGCTAAAGCAGAAGAGTTCAATAATTTTTTCGCTGAAGTGGGGAAAAAAACTTTGAAAAAACAAAAAAAGAAATAATAAATGAAATCAATAATAGTAATGGTGGTAATAATAATGATGATGGTAGTAGTAATAATAATAGAAATGTTGATAATGGTGTAAATAATAATGATGGTGGTAGTAATGGTAATGATAATAGTGATGATGGTAGTAATAATAATAATAATGTTAATCTTCAAGAACATAGTGCATTCAATAGAAGTAATGATGTCTTTAACCCTACTACAGTAGATTGTAATACAGTAATCTTAGTAATAAAAAATCTGAAAGACTCTAATGCATATGGATCAGATGGAATTTGTTTTCGTTTTATTAGAGATTCATTATTTGTAATAGCATATTATCTGACGGTAATAATCAATACTTCCATAGTTACCAATATTTACCCAGATTTATGGAAAAATCCCCATGTAATTCCTGGTTTTAAAAATGGAAATCCTGACGACGTCTCTAACTATAGACCAATCTCTTTACTACCAATTTTATCAAAGATACTTGAAAAGATTGTTGCAAATCAGTTAAGTGAGTTTCTTGAAAAAAATAAACTTATTGCAAAAAGTCAACACGGTTTCAGGCCAAAATTATCAACTGAAACTGCCTTATTGAAAATATCAGATGAAATATACAAAAATATAGATAATAAGAAAATATCATTGCTACTACTACTCGATCTTTCTAAAGCTTTTGATAGTGTACACCATACCATCTTATTAGAAAAATGCAAAAAAATGAACATTGACCCAAGCTGGTTCGAGAACTATTTAAAAAACCGCTACCAGTCAGTCAGAATAAAAGATGTAGTTTCAAGTCGCAAGAAGGTATTGTTTGGGGTCCCTCAGGGATCGATCCTAGGACCTATACTTTTTCTAATATATGTAAACGATCTAGTAAAATATTTACCTAACTGTTATGTCATTCAATATGCTGACGATACTCAAATCTTAATTGAAGGAGAAATTAATGATTTAGAAAATATTATTCGTAGAGCAGAAGAAATTTTGTATATGGCTAAACGTTACTTTCTAAAAAATGGTCTGTTACTTAATGAAACTAAAACCCAATCTATTCTTATCGGATCCAGACAATTATTATCAGAAGTTGATGACAATCTTCATATAAATTTTAACGGTAATATCATTAAGCCAATGAACTCGGTAAAGAACCTAGGTGTCTATTTTGACCGTTACATGAATTTTGAAATGCATATAGATGAAATTTATAAAAAAGTAATGGGTACTCTAATATATCTAAATAGGGTAAAAGACTCATTTGAAACATCAACTCGTATAATAATTGTCCAGTCCTTAGCTATGAGTTTAATTAATTACTGTCTCAAAGTTTGGGGATGTACAAATAAGACTCAATTACAAAGAATACAAAAGTTACAAAACTTTGCAGCACGAGTGGCTGTTGGCAATGTAAGAAAATACGAGCACATCTCTCCTGTTTTAAAAAGATCTAGAATGGATAAAGATTAGAGATAAATATG
>JAXCGZ010003215.1:0-19838 GCA_037179515.1 Halocaridina rubra | reverse complement strand
TGTAGTGGTAGCGCCTTGACTTAGTAATCATAAATCCTAGGTTCAAGTCCCGGTCGGGGCAAAAAATTATTCATGTTTTCACATATGTAATGTGCAAATTTGAAAATTTCATGGCCCGAATGAGATTGGGATTTGAATTAAATGCTAAAATGAAGCCACGAGTGAGGTTGGGGAATCTGAAATATGAACATAGTGGCATTCAGTTAGAATGCATTCATTCCTAAGTATAGCAGATATAATCTATAAGGTTGGATTCCTTTTAACCTTCTGTGGTGTAGTGGTAGCGCCTTGACTTAGTAATCATAAGTCCTAGGTTCGAGTCCTGGTCGGGGTAAAAAATGATTCATGCTTTCACATATGTATTGTGCTTATTTGATAATTTCATGGCCCGAATGAGATTGGGATTTGAATTAAATGCTAAAATGAAGCCACGAGTGAGGTTGGGGAATCTGTAATATGAATATAGTGGCATTCAGTTAGAATGCGTTCATTCCTAAGTATAGCAGATATAATCTATAAGGTTGGATTCCTTTTAACCTTCTGTGGTGTAGTGGTAGCACCTTGACTTAGTAATCATAATTCCTTGGTTCGAGTCCCGGTCGGGGTAAAAAATGATTCATATTTTCACACATGCAATGTGCTTATTTGATAATTGCATGGCCCGAATGATATTGGGATTTGAATTAATTGCTAAAATGAAGCCACGAGTGAGGTTGGGGAATCTGTAATATGAACATAGTGGTATTCAGTTAGAATGTGTTCATTCCTAATTATAGGAGATATAAGCTATAAGGTTGGATTCCTTTTAACCTTCTGTGGTGTATTGGTAGCTCCTTGACTTTGTAATCATAAGTCCTAGTTTCGAGACCCGGTCGGGGTAAAAAAAAAGTGATTCATATTTTCACATATGTAATGTGCTTATTTGATAATTTCATGGCCCGAATGAGATTGGGATTTGAATTAAATGCTAAAATGAAGCCACAAGTGAGGATGGGGAATCTGTAATATGAACATAGTGGCATTTAGATAGAATGCGTTCATTCCTAAGTACAGCAGATATAAGCTATAAGGTTGGATTCCTTTTAACCTTCTGTGGTGTAGTGGTAGAGCCTTGACTTAGTAATATTAAGTCCTAGGTTCGAGGCCCGGTCGGGGTAAAAAATGATTCATGTTTTCACATATGTAATGTGCTTATTTGACCATTTCATGACCCGAATGAGATTGGGATTTGAATTAAATGCTAAAATGAAGCCACGAGTGAGGTTGGAGAATCTGTAATATGAACATAGTGGCATTCAGTTAGAATGCGTTCATTCCTAAGTATAGAAGATATAAGCTACAAGGTTGTATTAATTTTAACTTTCTGTGGTGTAGTGGTAGCGCCTAGACTAAGTAATCATAAGTCCTAGGTTTGAGTCCCGGTCGGGGTAAGAAATGATTCATATTTTCACATATGTAATGTGCTTATTTGATAATTTCATGACCCGAATGAGATTGGGATTTGAATTAAATGCTAAAATGAAGCCACGAGTGAGGTTGGGGAATCTGTAATATGAACATAGTGGCATTCAGTTAGAATGCGTTCATTTCTAAGTATAGCAGATATAAGCTATAAGGTTGGATTCCTTTTAACCTTCTGTGGTGTAGTGGTAGCGCCTTGACTTAGTAATCATAAGTCCTAGGTTCGAGTCCTGGTCGGGGTAAAAATGATTCATGTTTTCACATATGAAATGTGCTTATTTGATAATTTCATGGCCCGAATGAGATTGGGATTTGAATTAAATGCTAAAATGAAGCCACGAGTGAGGTTGGGGAATCTGTAATATGAACATAGTGGCATTCAGTTAGAATTCGTTCATTCCTAAGTATAGCAGATATAATATATAAGGTTGGATTCCTTTTAGCCTTCTGTGGTGTAGTGGTAGTCCCTTGACTTAGTAATCATAATTCCCAGGTTCGAGTCCCGGTCGAGGTAAAAAATTATTCATGTTTTCACATATGTAATGTGCTTATTTGATAATTTCATGGCCCGAATGAGATTGGGATTTGAATTAAATGCTAAAATGAAGCCACGAGTGAGGTTGGGGAATCTGTAATATGAACATAGTGGCATTCAGTTAGAATGCTTTCATTCCTAAGTACAGCAGATATAAGCTATAAGGTTGGATTCCTTTTAACCTTCTGTGGTGTAGTGGTAGCGCCTTGACTTAGTAATCATAAGTCCTAGGTACGAGACCCGGTCGGGGTAAAAAATGATTCATGTTTTCACATATATAATGTGCTTATTTGATAATTTCATCGCCCGAATGAGATTGGGATTTGAATTAAATGCTAAAATGAAGCCACGAGTGAGGTTGGGGAATCTGCAATATAAAAATAGCAGCATTCAGTTAGAATGCTTTAATTACTAAGTATAGCAGATATAAGCTATAATGTTGTATTCCTTTTAAAATTCTGTGGTGTAGTGGTAGCGCCTTGACTTAGTAATCATAAATCCTAGGTTCGAGTCCCGGTCGGGGTAAAAAATTATTCATGTTTTCACATATGTAATGTGCTTATTTGATAATTTCATGGCCCGAATGAGATTGGGATTTGAATTAAATGCTAAAATGAAGCCACGAGTGAGGTTGGGGAATCTGTAATATGAACATAGTGGCATTCAGTTAGAATGCGTTCATTCCTAAGTATAGCAGATATAAGCTATAAGGTTGGATTCCTTTTAACCTTCTGTAGTGTAGTGGTAGCGCCTTGACTTAGTAATCATAAGTCCTAGGTTCGAGGCCCGGTCGGGGTAAAAAATGATTCATGTTTTCATTTATGTAATGTGCTTATTTGATAATTTCATGGCCCGAATGAGATTGGGATTTGAATTAAATGCTAAAATGAAGCCACGAGTGAGGTTGGGGAATCTGTAATATGAACATAGTGGCATTCAGTTAGAATGCGTTCATTCCTAAGTATTGCAGATATAAGCTAGAAGGTTGGATTCCATTTAACCTTCTGTGGTGTGGTGGTAGCGCCTTGACTTAGTAATCATAATCCTAGGTTCGAGTTCTGGTCGGGGTAAAAAATTATTCATGTTTTCACATATGTAATGTGCTTATTTGATAATTTCATGGCCCGAATGTGATTGGGATTTGAATTAAATGCTAAAATGAAGTTACGAGTGAGGTTGGGGAATCTGTAATATGAACATAGTGGCATTCAGTTAGAATGTGTTCATTCCTAATTATAGCAGATATAAGCTATAATGTTGTATTCCTTTTAAAATTCTGTGGTGTAGTGGTAGCGCCTTGACTTAGTAATCATAAATCCTAGGTTCGAGTCCCGGTCGGGGTAAAAAATGATTCATGTTTTCACATATGTAATGTGCTTATTTGATAATTTCATGGCCCGAATGAGATTGGGTTTTGAATTAAATGCTAAAATGAAGCCACGAGTGAGGTTGGGGAATCTGTAATATGAACATAGTGGCATTCAGTTAGAATGCGTTCATTCCTAAGTATAGCTGATATAAGCTATAAGGTTGGATTCCTTTTAACCTTCTGTGGTGTAGTGGTAGCACCTTGATGTAGTAATCATAAGTCCTAGGTTCAAGCCCCGGTCGGGGTAAAAAATGATTCATGTTTTCTTATATGTAATGTGCTTATTTGATAATTTCATGGCCCGAATGAGATTAGGATTTGAATTAAATGCTAAAATGAAGCCACGAGTGAGGTTGGGGAATCTGTAATATGAACATAGTGGCATTCAGTTAGAATGCGTTCATTCCTAAGTATTGCAGATATAAGCTATAAGGTTGGATTCCTTTTAACCTTCTTTGGTGTAGTTGTAGCGCCTTGACTTAGTAATCATAATTCCTAGGTTCGAGTCCTGGTCGGGGTAAAAAATTATTCATGCTTTTACATATGTATTGTGCTTATTTGATAATTTCATTGCCCGAATGAGATTGGGATTTGAATTAAATGCTAAAATGAAGCCACGAGTGAGGTTGGGGAATCTGTAATATGAACATAGTGGCATTCAGTTAGAATGCGTTCATTCCTAAGTATAGCAGATATAAGCTATAAGGTTGGATTCCTTTTAACCTTCTGTGGTGTAGTGGTAGTGCCTTGACTTAGTAATCATTAGTCCTAGGTTCGAGTCATGGTCGGGGCAAAAAATGATTCATGTTTTCACATATGTAATGTGCTTATTTGATAATTTTATGGCCCGAATGAGATTGGGATTTGAATTAAATGCTAAAATGAAGCCACGAGTGAGGTTGGGGAATCTGTAATATGAACATAGTGGCATTCAGTTAGAATGCGTTCATTCCTAAGTATAGCAGATATAAGCTATAAGGTTGGATTCCTTTTAACCTTCTGTGGTGTAGTGGTAGCGCCTTGACTTAGTAATCATAAGTCCTAGGTTCGAGTCCCGGTCGGGGTAAAAAATGATTCATGTTTTCACATATGTAATGTGCTTATTTGATAATTTCATGGCCCGAATGAGATTGGGATTTGAATTAAAAGCTAAAATGAAGCCATGAGTGAGGTTGGGGAATCTGTAATATGAACATAGTGGCATTCAGTTAGAATGCGTTCATTCCTAAGTATAGCAGATATAATCTATAAGGTTGGATTCCTTTTATCCTTCTGTGGTGTAGTGGTAGCGCCTTGACTTAGTAATCATAAATCCTAGGTTCGAGTCCCGGTCGGGGTAAAAAATGATTCATGTTTTCACATATGTAATGTGCTTATTTGATAATTTCATGGCCCAAATGAGATTGGGATTTGAATTAAAAGCTAAAATGAAGCCATGAGTGAGGCTGGGGAATCTGTAATATGAACATAGTGGCATTCAGTTAGAATGCGTTCATTCCTAAGTATAGCAGATATAATCTATAAGGTTGGATTCCTTTTATCCTTCTGTGGTGTAGTTTTAGCACCTTGACTTAGTAATCATAATTCCTAGGTTCGAGTCCTGGTCAGGGTAAAAAATGATTCATGTTTTCACATATGTATTGTGCTTATTTGATAATTTCATTGCCCAAATGAGATTGGGAATTGAATTAAAAGCTAAAATGAAGCCATGAGTGAGGCTGCGGAATCTGTAATATGAACATAGTGGCATTCAGTTAGAATGCGTTCATTCCTAAGTATAGCAGATATAAGCTATAAGGTTGGATTCCTTTTAACCTTCTGTGGTGTAGTGGTAGTGCCTTGACTTAGTAATCATTAGTCCTAAGTTCGAGTCCTGGTCGGGGTAAAAAATGATTCATGTTTTCACATATGTACTGTGCTTATTTGATAATTTTATGGCGCGAATGAGATTGGGATTTGAATTAAATGCTAAAATGAAGCCACGAGTGAGGTTGGGGAATCTGTAATATGAACATAGTGGCATTCAGTTAGAATGCGTTCATTCCTAAGTATAGCAGATATAAGCTATAAGGTTGGATTCCTTTTAACCTTCTGTGGTGTAGTGGTAGCGCCTTGACTTAGTAATCATAAGTCCTAGGTTCGAGTCCCGGTCGGGGTAAAAAATGATTCATGTTTTCACATATGTAATGTGCTTATTTGATAATTTCATGGCCCGAATGAGATTGGGATTTGAATTAAATGCTAAAATGAAGCCACGAGTGAGGTTGGGGAATCTGTAATATGAACATAGTGGCATTCAGTTAGAATGCGTTCATTCCTAAGTATAGCAGATATAAGCTATAAGGTTGGATTCCTTTTAACCTTCTGTGGTGTAGTGGTAGCGCCTTGACTTAGTAATCATAAGTCCTAGGTTCGAGTCCCGGTCGGGGTAAAAAATGATTCATGTTTTCACATATGTAATGTGCTTATTTGATAATTTCATGGCCTGAATGAGATTGGGATTTGAATTAAATGCTAAAATGAAGCCACGAGTGAGGTTGGGGAATCTGTAATATAAAAATAGCAGCATTCAGTTAGAATGCTTTAAATACTAAGTATAGCAGATATAAGCTATAATGTTGGATTCCTTTTAAAATTCTGTGGTGTAGTGGTAGTGCCTTGACTTAGTAATCATAAATCCTAGGTTCGAGTCCCGGTCGGGGTAAAAAATTATTCATGTTTTCACATATGTAATGCGCTTATTCTATAATTTCATGGCCCGAATGAGATTGGGATTTGAATTAAATGCTAAAATGAAGCCACGAGTGAGGTTGGGGAATCTGTAATATGAACATAGTGGCATTCAGTTAGAATGCGTTCATTCCTAAGTATAGCAGATATAAGCTATAAGGTTGGATTCCTTTTAACCTTCTGTGGTGTAGTGGTAGCGCCTTGACTTAGTAATCATAAGTCCTAGGTTCGAGTCCTGGTCGGGGTAAATAATGATTCATATTTTCACATATGTAATGTGCTTATTTGATAATTTCATGGCCCGAATGAGATTGGGATTTGAATAAAAAGCTAAAATGAAGCCATGAGTGAGGTTGGGGAATCTGTAATATGAACATAGTGGCATTCAGTTAGAATGCATTCATTCCTAAGTATAGCAGATATAATCTATAAGGTTGGATTCCTTTTATCCTTCTGTGGTGTAGTGGTAGTGCCTTGACTTAGTAATCATAAATCCTAGGTTCGAGTCCCGGTCGGGGTAAAAAATGATTCATGTTTTCACATATGTAATGTGCTTATTCTATAATTTCATGGCCCGAATGAGATTGGGATTTGAATTAAATGCTAAAATGAAGCCACGAGTGAGGTTGGGGAATCTGTAATATGAACATAGTGGCATTCAGTTAGAATGCGTTCATTCCTAAGTATAGCAGATATAAGCTATAAGGTTGGATTCCTTTTAACCTTCTGTAGTGTAGTGGTAGCGCCTTGACTTAGTAATCATAAGTCCTAGGTTCGAGGCCCGGTCGGGGTAAAAAATGATTCATGTTTTCATTTATGTAATGTGCTTATTTGATAATTTCATGGCCCGAATGAGATTGGGATTTGAATTAAATGCTAAAATGAAGCCACGAGTGAGGTTGGGGAATCTGTAATATGAACATAGTGGCATTCAGTTAGAATGCGTTCATTCCTAAGTACAGCAGATATAAGCTATAAGGTTGGATTCCTTTTAACCTTCTGTGGTGTAGTGGTAGCGCCTTGACTTAGTAATCATAAGTCCTAGGTTCGAGTCCCGGTCGGGGTAAAAAATGATTCATGTTTTCACATATTTAATGTGCTTATTTGATAATTTCATGGCCTGAATGTGATTGGGATTTGAATTAAATGCTAAAATGAAGCCACTAGTGAGGTTGGGGAATCTGTAATATAAAAATAGCAGAGTTCAGTTAGAATGCTTTAATTACTAAGTATAGCAGATATAAGCTATAATGTTGTATTCCTTTTAAAATTCTGTGGTGTAGTGGTAGCGCCTTGACTTAGTAATCATAAATCCTAGGTTCAAGTCCCGATCGGGGCAAAAAATTATTCATGTTTTCACATATGTAATGTGCTTATTTGATAATTTCATGGCCCGAATGTGATTGGGATTTGAGTTAAATGCAAAATGAAGCCACTAGTGAGGTTGGGGAATCTGTAATATGAATATAGTGGCATTCAGTTAGAATGTGTTCATTCCTAATTATAGCAGATATAAGCTATAATGTTGTATTCCTTTTAAAATTCTGTGGTGTAGTGGTAGCGCCTTGACTTAGTAATCATAAATCCTAGGTTTGAGTCCCGGTCGGGGTAAAAAATGATTCATGTTTTCACATATGTAATTTGCTTATTTGATAATTTCATGGCCCGAATGAGATTGGGATTTGAATTAAATGCTAAAATGAAGCCACGAGTGAGGTTGGGGAATCTGTAATATGAACATAGTGGCATTCAGTTAGAATGCGTTCATTCCTAAGTATTGCAGATATAAGCTATAAGGTTGGATTCCTTTTAACCTTCTGTGGTGTAGTGGTAGCGCCTTGACTTAGTAATTATAATTCCTAGGTTCAAGTCCCGGTCGGGGTAAAAAATGATTCATGTTTTCACATATGTAATGTGCTTATTTGATAATTTCATGGCCCGAATGAGATTGGGATTTGAATTAAAAGCTAAAATGAAGCCATGAGTGAGGTTGGGGAATCTGTAATATGAACATAGTGGCATTTAGTTAGAATGCGTTCATTCCTAAGTATAGCAGATATAAGCTATAAGGTTGGATTCCTTTTATCCTTCTGTGGTGTAGTGGTAGCACCTTGGCTTAGTAATCATAATTTCAAGGTTCGAGTCCTGGTCGGGGTAAAAAATTATTCATGCTTTCACATATGTATTGTGCTTATTTGATAATTTCAATGCCCGAATGAGATTGGGATTTGAATTAAATGCTAAAATGAAGCCACTAGTGAGGTTGGGGAATCTGTAATATGAACATAGTGGCATTCAGTTAGAATGCGTTCATTCCTAAGTATAGCAGATATAAGCTATAAGGTTAGATTCCTTTTAACCTTCTGTGGTGTAGTGGTAGTGCCTTGACTTAGTAATCATTAGTCCTAGGTTCGAGTCATGGTCGGGGCAAAAAATGATTCATGTTTTCACATATGTAATGTGCTTATTTGATAATTTTATGGCCCGAATGAGATTGGGATTTGAATTAAATGCTAAAATGAAGCCACAAGTGAGGTTGGGGAATCTGTAATATGAACATAGTGGCATTCAGTTAGAATGCGTTCATTCCTAAGTATAGCAGATATAAGCTATAAGGTTGGATTCCTTTTAACCTTCTGTGGTGTAGTGGTAGCGCCTTGACTTAGTAATCATAAGTCCTAGGTTCGAGTCCTGGTCGGGGTAAATAATGATTCATGTTTTCACATATGTAATGTGCTTATTTGATAATTTCATGGCCCGAATGAGATTGGGATTTGAATTAAAAGCTAAAATGAAGCCATGAGTGAGGTTGGGGAATCTGTAATATGAACATAGTGGCATTCAGTTAGAATGCATTCATTCCTAAGTATAGCAGATATAATCTATAAGGTTGGATTCCTTTTATCCTTCTGTGGTGTAGTGGTAGCACCTTGACTTAGTAATCATAATTCCTAGGTTCGAGTCCTGGTCGGGGTAAAAAATGATCCATGTTTTCACATATGTATTGTGCTTATTTGATAATTTCATTGCCCGAATGAGTTTGGGATTTGAATTAAATGCTAAAATGAAGCCACGAGTGAGGTTGGGGAATCTGTAATATGAACATAGTGGCATTCAGTTAGAATGCGTTCATTCCTAAGTATAGCAGATATAAGCTATAAGGTTGGATTCCTTTTAACCTTCTGTGGTGTAGTGGTAGTGCCTTGACTTAGTAATCATTAGTCCTAGGTTCGAGTCCTGGTCTGGGTAAAAAATGTTTCATGTTTTCACATATGTAATGTGCTTATTTGAAAATTTTATGGCCCGAATGAGATTGGGATTTGAATTAAATGCTAAAATGAAGCCACGAGTGAGGTTGGGGAATCTGTAATATGAAGATAGTGGCATTCAGTTAGAATGCGTTCATTCCTAAGTATAACATACATAAGCTATAAGGTTGGATTCCTTTTAACCTTCTGTGGTGTAGTGGTAGCGCCTTGACTTAGTAATCATAAGTCCTAGGTTCGAGTCCTGGTCGGGGTAAAAAATGATTCATGTTTTCACATATGAAATGTGCTTATTTGATAATTTCATGGCCCGAATGAGATTGGGATTTGAATTAAATGCTAAAATGAAGCCACGAGTGAGGTTGGGGAATCTGTAATATGAACATAGTGGCATTCAGTTAGAATGCTTTCATTCCTAAGTACAGCAGATATAAGCTATAAGGTTGGATTCCTTTTAACCTTCTGTGGTGTAGTGGTAGCGCCTTGACTTAGTAATCATAAGTCCTAGGTACGAGACCCGGTCGGGGTAAAAAATGATTCATGTTTTCACATATATAATGTGCTTATTTGATAATTTCATCGCCCGAATGAGATTGGGATTTGAATTAAATGCTAAAATGAAGCCACGAGTGAGGTTGGGGAATCTGCAATATAAAAATAGCAGCATTCAGTTAGAATGCTTTAATTACTAAGTATAGCAGATATAAGCTATAATGTTGTATTCATTTAAAAATTCTGTGGTGTAGTGGTAGCGCCTTGACTTAGTAATCATAAATCCTAGGTTCGAGTCCCGGTCGGGGTAAAAAATTATTCATGTTTTCACATATGTAATGTGCTTATTTGATAATTTCATGGCCCGAATGAGATTGGGATTTGAATTAAATGCTAAAATGAAGCCACGAGTGAGGTTGGGGAATCTGTAATATGAACATAGTGGCATTCAGTTAGAATGCGTTCATTCCTAAGTATAGCAGATATAAGCTATAAGGTTGGATTCCTTTTAACCTTCTGTAGTGTAGTGGTAGCGCCTTGACTTAGTAATCATAAGTCCTAGGTTCGAGGCCCGGTCGGGGTAAAAAATGATTCATGTTTTCATTTATGTAATGTGCTTATTTGATAATTTCATGGCCCGAATGAGATTGGGATTTGAATTAAATGCTAAAATGAAGCCACGAGTGAGGTTGGGGAATCTGTAATATGAACATAGTGGCATTCAGTTAGAATGCGTTCATTCCTAAGTATTGCAGATATAAGCTAGAAGGTTGGATTCCATTTAACCTTCTGTGGTGTGGTGGTAGCGCCTTGACTTAGTAATCATAATCCTAGGTTCGAGTTCTGGTCGGGGTAAAAAATGATTCATGTTTTCACATATGTAATGTGCTTATTTGATAATTTCATGGCCCGAATGTGATTGGGATTTGAATTAAATGCTAAAATGAAGTTACGAGTGAGGTTGGGGAATCTGTAATATGAACATAGTGGCATTCAGTTAGAATGTGTTCATTCCTAATTATAGCAGATATAAGCTATAATGTTGTATTCCTTTTAAAATTCTGTGGTGTAGTGGTAGCGCCTTGACTTAGTAATCATAAATCCTAGGTTCGAGTCCCGGTCGGGGTAAAAAATGATTCATGTTTTCACATATGTAATGTGCTTATTTGATAATTTCATGGCCCGAATGAGATTGGGTTTTGAATTAAATGCTAAAATGAAGCCACGAGTGAGGTTGGGGAATCTGTAATATGAACATAGTGGCATTCAGTTAGAATGCGTTCATTCCTAAGTATAGCTGATATAAGCTATAAGGTTGGATTCCTTTTAACCTTCTGTGGTGTAGTGGTAGCACCTTGATGTAGTAATCATAAGTCCTAGGTTCAAGCTCCGGTCGGGGTAAAAAATGATTCATGTTTTCTTATATGTAATGTGCTTATTTGATAATTTCATGGCCCGAATGAGATTAGGATTTGAATTAAATGCTAAAATGAAGCCACGAGTGAGGTTGGGGAATCTGTAATATGAACATAGTGGCATTCAGTTAGAATGCGTTCATTCCTAAGTATTGCAGATATAAGCTATAAGGTTGGATTCCTTTTAACCTTCTGTGGTGTAGTTGTAGCGCCTTGACTTAGTAATCATAATTCCTAGGTTCGAGTCCTGGTCGGGGTAAAAAATTATTCATGCTTTTACATATGTATTGTGCTTATTTGATAATTTCATTGCCCGAATGAGATTGGGATTTGAATTAAATGCTAAAATGAAGCCACGAGTGAGGTTGGGGAATCTGTAATATGAACATAGTGGCATTCAGTTAGAATGCGTTCATTCCTAAGTATAGCAGATATAAGCTATAAGGTTGGATTCCTTTTAACCTTCTGTGGTGTAGTGGTAGTGCCTTGACTTAGTAATCATTAGTCCTAGGTTCGAGTCATGGTCGGGGCAAAAAATGATTCATGTTTTCACATATGTAATGTGCTTATTTGATAATTTTATGGCCCGAATGAGATTGGGATTTGAATTAAATGCTAAAATGAAGCCACGAGTGAGGTTGGGGAATCTGTAATATGAACATAGTGGCATTCAGTTAGAATGCGTTCATTCCTAAGTATAGCAGATATAAGCTATAAGGTTGGATTCCTTTTAACCTTCTGTGGTGTAGTGGTAGCGCCTTGACTTAGTAATCATAAGTCCTAGGTTCGAGTCCCGGTCGGGGTAAAAAATGATTCATGTTTTCACATATGTAATGTGCTTATTTGATAATTTCATGGCCCGAATGAGACTGGGATTTGAATTAAAAGCTAAAATGAAGCCATGAGTGAGGTTAGGGAATCTGTAATATGAGCATAGTGGCATTCAGTTAGAATGCTGACTTAGTAATCATTAGTCCTAGGTTCGAGTCCTGGTCAGGGTAAAAAATGATTCATGTTTTCACATATGTAATGTGCTTATTTGATAATTTTATGGCCCGAATGAGATTGGGATTTGAATTAAATGCTAAAATGAAGCCACGAGTGAGGTTGGGGAATCTGTAATATGAATATAGTGGCATTCAGTTAGAATGCGTTCATTCCTAAGTATAGCAGATATAAGCTATAAGGTTGGATTTCTTTTAACCTTCTGTGGTGTAGTGGTAGCGCCTTGACTTAGTAATCATAAGTCCTAGGTTCGAGTCCTGGTCGGGGTAAAAAATGATTCATGTTTTCACATATGTAATGTGCTTATTTGATAATTTCATGGCCCGAATGAGATTGGGATTTGAATTAAATGCTAAAATGAAGCCACGAGTGAGGTTGGGGAATCTGTAATATGAACATAGTGGCATTCAGTTAGAATTCGTTCATTCCTAAGTATAGCAGATATAATCTATAAGGTTGGATTCCTTTTAGCCTTCTGTGGTGTAGTGGTAGCGCCTTGACTTAGTAATAATAATTCCCAGGTTCGAGTCCCGTTCAAGGTAAAAAATTATTCATGTTTTCACATATGTAATGTGCTTATTTGATAATTTCATGGCCCGAATGAGATTGGGATTTGAATTAAATGCTAAAATGAAGCCACGAGTGAGGTTGGGGAATCTGTAATATGAACATAGTGGCATTCAGTTAGAATGCGTTCATTCCTAAGTATAGCAGATATTAGCTATAAGGTTGGATTCCTTTTAACCTTCTGTGGTGTAGTGGTAGCGCCTTGACTTAGTAATCATAAGTCCTAGGTTCGAGTTCCGGTCGGGGTAAAAAATGATTCATGTTTTCACATATGTAATGTGCTTATTTGATAATTTTATTGCCCGAATGAGATTGGGATTTGAATTAAAAGCTAAAATGAAGCCATGAGTGAGGCTGGGGAATCTGTAATATGAACATAGTGGCATTCAGTTAGAATGCGTTCATTCCTAAGTATAGCAGATATAATCTATAAGGTTGGATTCCTTTTATCCTTCTGTGGTGTAGTGGTAGCAACTTGACTTAGTAATCATAATTCCTAGGTTCTAGTCCTGGTCGGGGTAAAAAATGATTCATGTTTTCACATATGTATTGTGCTTATTTGATAATTTCATTGCCTGAATGAGTTTGGGATTTGAATTAAATGCTAAAATGAAGCCACGAGTGAGGTTGGGGAATCTGTAATATGAACATAGTGGCATTCAGTTAGAATGCGTTCATTCCTAAGTATAGCAGATATAAGCTATAAGGTTGGATTCCTTTCAACCTTCTGTGGTGTAGTGGTAGTGCCTTGACTTAGTAATCATTAGTCCTAAGTTCGAGTCCTGGTCGGGGTAAAAAATGATTCATGTTTTCACATATGTAATGTGCTTATTTGATAATTTTATGGCCCGAATGAGATTGGGATTTGAATTAAATGCTAAAATGAAGCCACGAGTGAGGTTGGGGAATCTGTAATATGAACATAGTGGCATTCAGTTAGAATGCGTTCATTCCTAAGTATAGCAGATATAAGCTATAAGGTTGGATTCCTTTTAACCTTCTTTGGTGTAGTGGTAGCGCCTTGACTTAGTAATCATAAGTCCTAGGTTCGAGTCCCGGTCGGGGTAAAAAATGATTCATGTTTTCACATATGTAATGTGCTTATTTGATAATTTCATGGCCCGAATGAGATTGGGATTTAAATTAAATGCTAAAATGAAGCCACGAGTGAGGTTGGGGAATCTGTAATATGAACATAGTGGCATTCAGTTAGAATTCGTTCATTCCTAAGTATAGCAGATATAATCTATAATTTTGGATTCCTTTGAGCCTTCTGTGGTGTAGTGGTAGCGCCTTGACTTAGTAATCATAATTCCCAGGTTCGAGTCCCGGTCGAGGTAAAAAATTATTCATGTTTTCACATATGTAATGTGCTTATTTGATAATTTCATGGCCCGAATGAGATTGGGATTTGAATTAAATGCTAAAATGAAGCCACGAGTGAGGTTGGGGAATCTGTAATATGAACATAGTGGCATTCAGTTAGAATGCGTTCATTCCTAAGTATAGCAGATATAAGCTATAAGGTTGGATTCCTTTTAACCTTCTGTGGTGTAGTGGTAGCGCCTTGACTTAGTAATCATAAGTCCTAGGTTTGAGTCCCGGTCGGGGTAAAAAATGATTCATGTTTTAAGAACATAAGAATATAAGAATAGGGGACACTGCAACATGCCTACTGGCACACACGAGGCAGCTCCATTTTTGAATGGTATTTTCAGCATGTCTAACCTATTCTATTCTACTCTACTTATTTATCCTATTTTTCTTTTTATGATTTTTCTAATAAGCACTAACCTATTCATACCCACTCTACCTCTGTCATATGTCTACCTAATCTACATTTGAAGGTGTCTAAGGTATTGGCATTTACTATCCTACTAGGAAGCCTATTCCATGCATCAGCTACTCTATTACCAAACCAATTTTTACCAATTTCCCTTCTGAACCTAAATTTATAAAGCTTAAATCCATTATTACGAGTTCTGGCTTGATCATGAATTTTTAAAACTTTATTAATATCTCCCTTGTTAATCCCATTAAACCATTTATACACTTCAATCATATCCTCCCTAACTCTTCGCCTCTCTAGAGAATGTAGATTAAGTTTTTTTAATCTGTCCTCATATGGTAGATTTCTGATATTGTGTATCATCTTGGTCATTCTTCGCTGCACTCTCTCCAAGGATTTCACATATGTAATGTGAAATTTGAAAATTTCATGGCCCGAATGAGATTGGGATTTGAATTAAATGCTAAAATGAAGCCACGAGTGAGGTTGGGGAATCTGAAATATGAACATAGTGGCATTCAGTTAGAATGCATTCATTCCTAAGTATAGCAGATATAATCTATAAGGTTGGATTCCTTTTAACCTTCTGTGGTGTAGTGGTAGCGCCTTGACTTAGTAATCATAAGTCCTAGGTTCGAGTCCTGGTCGGGGTAAAAAATGATTCATGCTTTCACATATGTATTGTGCTTATTTGATAATTTCATGGCCCGAATGAGATTGGGATTTGAATTAAATGCTAAAATGAAGCCACGAGTGAGGTTGGGGAATCTGTAATATGAATATAGTGGCATTCAGTTAGAATGCGTTCATTCCTAAGTATAGCAGATATAATCTATAAGGTTGGATTCCTTTTAACCTTCTGTGGTGTAGTGGTAGCACCTTGACTTAGTAATCATAATTCCTTGGTTCGAGTCCCGGTCGGGGTAAAAAATGATTCATATTTTCACACATGCAATGTGCTTATTTGATAATTGCATGGCCCGAATGATATTGGGATTTGAATTAATTGCTAAAATGAAGCCACGAGTGAGGTTGGGGAATCTGTAATATGAACATAGTGGTATTCAGTTAGAATGTGTTCATTCCTAATTATAGGAGATATAAGCTATAAGGTTGGATTCCTTTTAACCTTCTGTGGTGTATTGGTAGCTCCTTGACTTTGTAATCATAAGTCCTAGTTTCGAGACCCGGTCGGGGTAAAAAAAAAGTGATTCATATTTTCACATATGTAATGTGCTTATTTGATAATTTCATGGCCCGAATGAGATTGGGATTTGAATTAAATGCTAAAATGAAGCCACAAGTGAGGATGGGGAATCTGTAATATGAACATAGTGGCATTTAGATAGAATGCGTTCATTCCTAAGTACAGCAGATATAAGCTATAAGGTTGGATTCCTTTTAACCTTCTGTGGTGTAGTGGTAGAGCCTTGACTTAGTAATATTAAGTCCTAGGTTCGAGGCCCGGTCGGGGTAAAAAATGATTCATGTTTTCACATATGTAATGTGCTTATTTGACCATTTCATGACCCGAATGAGATTGGGATTTGAATTAAATGCTAAAATGAAGCCACGAGTGAGGTTGGAGAATCTGTAATATGAACATAGTGGCATTCAGTTAGAATGCGTTCATTCCTAAGTATAGAAGATATAAGCTACAAGGTTGTATTAATTTTAACTTTCTGTGGTGTAGTGGTAGCGCCTAGACTAAGTAATCATAAGTCCTAGGTTTGAGTCCCGGTCGGGGTAAGAAATGATTCATATTTTCACATATGTAATGTGCTTATTTGATAATTTCATGACCCGAATGAGATTGGGATTTGAATTAAATGCTAAAATGAAGCCACGAGTGAGGTTGGGGAATCTGTAATATGAACATAGTGGCATTCAGTTAGAATGCGTTCATTTCTAAGTATAGCAGATATAAGCTATAAGGTTGGATTCCTTTTAACCTTCTGTGGTGTAGTGGTAGCGCCTTGACTTAGTAATCATAAGTCCTAGGTTCGAGTCCTGGTCGGGGTAAAAAATGATTCATGTTTTCACATATGAAATGTGCTTATTTGATAATTTCATGGCCCGAATGAGATTGGGATTTGAATTAAATGCTAAAATGAAGCCACGAGTGAGGTTGGGGAATCTGTAATATGAACATAGTGGCATTCAGTTAGAATTCGTTCATTCCTAAGTATAGCAGATATAATATATAAGGTTGGATTCCTTTTAGCCTTCTGTGGTGTAGTGGTAGTCGCCTTGACTTAGTAA
This sequence comes from Halocaridina rubra, assembly GCA_037179515.1. NCBI lineage: Eukaryota > Metazoa > Arthropoda > Malacostraca > Decapoda > Atyidae > Halocaridina > Halocaridina rubra. Next base: position 2,947 of record JAXCGZ010003215.1, on the reverse strand, counting down.
TCATAATTCCCAGGTTCGAGTCCCGGTCGAGGTAAAAAATTATTCATGTTTTCACATATGTAATGTGCTTATTTGATAATTTCATGGCCCGAATGAGATTGGGATTTGAATTAAATGCTAAAATGAAGCCACGAGTGAGGTTGGGGAATCTGTAATATGAACATAGTGGCATTCAGTTAGAATGCTTTCATTCCTAAGTACAGCAGATATAAGCTATAAGGTTGGATTCCTTTTAACCTTCTGTGGTGTAGTGGTAGCGCCTTGACTTAGTAATCATAAGTCCTAGGTACGAGACCCGGTCGGGGTAAAAAATGATTCATGTTTTCACATATATAATGTGCTTATTTGATAATTTCATCGCCCGAATGAGATTGGGATTTGAATTAAATGCTAAAATGAAGCCACGAGTGAGGTTGGGGAATCTGCAATATGAAAATAGCAGCATTCAGTTAGAATGCTTTAATTACTAAGTATAGCAGATATAAGCTATAATGTTGTATTCCTTTTAAACTTCTGTGGTGTAGTGGTAGCGCCTTGACTTAGTAATCATAAATCCTAGGTTCGAGTCCCGGTCGGGGTAAAAAATTATTCATGTTTTCACATATGTAATGTGCTTATTTGATAATTTCATGGCCCGAATGAGATTGGGATTTGAATTAAATGCTAAAATGAAGCCACGAGTGAGGTTGGGGAATCTGTAATATGAACATAGTGGCATTCAGTTAGAATGCGTTCATTCCTAAGTATAGCAGATATAAGCTATAAGGTTGGATTCCTTTTAACCTTCTGTGGTGTAGTGGTAGCGCCTTGACTTAGTAATCATAAGTCCTAGGTTCGAGGCCTGGTCGGGGTAAAAAATGATTCATGTTTTCACTTATGTAATGTGCTTATTTGATAATTTCATGGCCCGAATGAGATTGGGATTTGAATTAAATGCTAAAATGAAGCCACGAGTGAGGTTGGGGAATCTGTAATATGAACATAGTGGCATTCAGTTAGAATGCGTTCATTCCTAAGTATTGCAGATATAAGCTAGAAGGTTGGATTCCATTTAACCTTCTGTGGTGTGGTGGTAGCGCCTTGACTTAGTAATCATAAGTCCTAGGTTCGAGTTCTGGTCGGGGTAAAAAATTATTCATGTTTTCACATATGTAATGTGCTTATTTGATAATTTCATGGCCCGAATGTGATTGGGATTTGAATTAAATGCTAAAATGAAGCTACGAGTGAGGTTGGGGAATCTGTAATATGAACATAGTGGCATTCAGTTAGAATGTCGTTCATTCCTAATTATAGCAGATATAAGCTATAATGTTGTATTCCTTTTAGAATTCTGTGGTGTAGTGGTAGCGCCTTGACTTAGTAATCATAATTCCTAGGTTCGAGTCCCGGTCGGGGTAAAAAATGATTCATGTTTTCACATATGTAATGTGCTTATTTGATAATTTCATGGCCCGAATGAGATTGGGATTTGAATTAAATGCTAAAATGAAGCCACGAGTGAGGTTGGGGAATCTGTAATATGAACATAGTGGCATTCAGTTAGAATGCGTTCATTCCTAAGTATAGCAGATATAAGCTATAAGGTTGGATTCCTTTTAACCTTCTGTGGTGTAGTGGTAGCGCCTTGACTTAGTAATCATAAGTCCTAGGTTTGAGTCCCGGTCGGGGTAAAAAATGATTCATGTTTTAAGAACATAAGAATATAAGAATAGGGGACACTGCAACATGCCTACTGGCACACACGAGGCAGCTCCATTTTTGAATGGTATTTTCAGCATGTCTAACCTATTCTATTCTACTCTACTTATTTATCCTATTTTTCTTTTTATGATTTTTCTAATAAGCACTAACCTATTCATACCCACTCTACCTCTGTCATATGTCTACCTAATCTACATTTGAAGGTGTCTAAGGTATTGGCATTTACTATCCTACTAGGAAGCCTATTCCATGCATCAGCTACTCTATTACCAAACCAATTTTTACCAATTTCCCTTCTGAACCTAAATTTATAAAGCTTAAATCCATTATTACGAGTTCTGGCTTGATCATGAATTTTTAAAACTTTATTAATATCTCCCTTGTTAATCCCATTAAACCATTTATACACTTCAATCATATCCTCCCTAACTCTTCGCCTCTCTAGAGAATGTAGATTAAGTTTTTTTAATCTGTCCTCATATGGTAGATTTCTGATATTGTGTATCATCTTGGTCATTCTTCGCTGCACTCTCTCCAAGGATTTCACATATGTAATGTGAAATTTGAAAATTTCATGGCCCGAATGAGATTGGGATTTGAATTAAATGCTAAAATGAAGCCACGAGTGAGGTTGGGGAATCTGAAATATGAACATAGTGGCATTCAGTTAGAATGCATTCATTCCTAAGTATAGCAGATATAATCTATAAGGTTGGATTCCTTTTAACCTTCTGTGGTGTAGTGGTAGCGCCTTGACTTAGTAATCATAAGTCCTAGGTTCGAGTCCTGGTCGGGGTAAAAAATGATTCATGCTTTCACATATGTATTGTGCTTATTTGATAATTTCATGGCCCGAATGAGATTGGGATTTGAATTAAATGCTAAAATGAAGCCACGAGTGAGGTTGGGGAATCTGTAATATGAATATAGTGGCATTCAGTTAGAATGCGTTCATTCCTAAGTATAGCAGATATAATCTATAAGGTTGGATTCCTTTTAACCTTCTGTGGTGTAGTGGTAGCACCTTGACTTAGTAATCATAATTCCTTGGTTCGAGTCCCGGTCGGGGTAAAAAATGATTCATATTTTCACACATGCAATGTGCTTATTTGATAATTGCATGGCCCGAATGATATTGGGATTTGAATTAATTGCTAAAATGAAGCCACGAGTGAGGTTGGGGAATCTGTAATATGAACATAGTGGTATTCAGTTAGAATGTGTTCATTCCTAATTATAGGAG
>JAXCGZ010003214.1:0-19871 GCA_037179515.1 Halocaridina rubra | reverse complement strand
TGAGAGATCTGACACGTTTCTTTTCTGTTTTATAACGTTCTCGGAGAGTCATATCATAAATATTCATTTTTAGCTTTTTTTGTATTTGATTTCTGATTTGCATTGCCTCTTTGATGTCATTAGTTAGCCAGGGGGCTGAGGGGCGGGTTATTTTTCTTGTTACAATGGGTGCACAACTATCTAAGCATTCAAGGAAGACTTTTGTTAGAATCTCAACCTGCAAATCGACGTTATCTGTGTATTTAATTCTATTAAGTGCATTTGTGTTGTTGATTAATGTTTCACAAAAGATATCAGGGGAGTAATTTTTTAGACACCGGAATGTCTTGAGGAGAGGCTTCCTTTTCGGCTTGTTTATGTTTAGCATAGCAATGTTCAGCTCGTGGTCTGCAATTGGGCAGGGAACTACGTCCCAATAGGGTATACTTTCCACTTTATTTGTTATTATCAGATCTATAAGAGTCCTAGAATTAGGGGTTATGCGGGTCGGTTTTGTCACTATTTGTGTTAACTTCACAGTGTTGATCACCCTTTTCATTTTGTTATCTGCTGATAGCAAGTCATCATTAAAATCACCAAGTATGTATATGGGTTTATGACGCACACAGATATTTCTGAATGTTTCTAGTAGATGATTGAATGAACTGGTAGGTGCTTTAGGGTGACGGTAAACACACCCTACAATGAAAGATGGAAGTTTCTGATACTGCACAGTGATCCATAAATCTTCGAGCTCCTCAGTTTTTTTTCTAAACCTGTGGTTATTTCTGATGCACTAAGATAATTTCTAACATAAATACAAACCCCACCCACTCGGCCATGGTCATTGCGAAATATTTTAAGCTCTGGGATATTCACATATTTATTTTCAGTTGTAGGAGGAAGCCAAGTTTTACTTACACAAAGGATGTCTATGTTGCAGTCTTTTGTTAGCATTATTATTTCCTCAAACTGAGCGAGCAGGGACTGAGCGTTCACATGTACTAATGTTACATTCTTACCATGTTTCATTGGGGTGGTATCCATAGTCATAGTTGTAGTTTCGACTGTGTGATTCTGCTGGGAATTCATCATTGTAGTGTATTCTGGGGTTAGCCCATGGATCCTGGTGTGTGTACCTGCCGTTGGATGTGTAACGCTGGTTTGAGTACGTGCCGTGGTATGATCGGGCCTTCCCAAAGTTTGTATGCCAAGGTGAGTGTCTAGGGTTGTAAAAGCCATCACTCCAGGAGAAGTCTCTTGTGCGTGGACGCCGGTAAGGGAGGTTTGTATCGTGTCTTTTTCTGTAGTCTCGCGTATAGGGGATTGTTTCATTAGCTCTTTGCTGTTTATTTTGGTATGACTGTAGTGTGGGATATTTTGTAGAATACCCAGGTTGTGTCCATTGTTTGCCCCCACGAAATGGCTGGACAATTGTGCCTGTAGGCCATTGCTTCAGTTTGTAAGGCACATATTCAAATCCTTTCGATATCGTTATTGCAAAGGAAACCCAGTTTGGTTAGCGAGAAAGCTCCTCAATCGAGACTTCTTCAGAAGGAATGCCTTGATTTGTCAATGTATTACGTATCTATCTCTCAAAGGGGTTGCCAGGAATGCGAATATATATTTGAGCTGTAACCCTTGTACTTGCATTATTGGGCAACTGTGGCTGTGGAGGAGAGGACTTCGATGGAATGTTTAGAATAGAGACTGCAGCTATTTTGTGTTGTCTGTTTTCTTCATTATTTTGCAGCCTATTGCTTGGTTGGTTATTTGTACTGGAAGATGTAATTTGGTTGTCCTGGTTAGTGATAGTTGCTGTGTTGTTAAGAGAAGTGGAGATGGGCTCTATATCTTCTTCGCTGTTTTGCAACTCTTTACCAGGTTGGTTGTTTGTGCTGGGAAGAATCTTGTTCTGGTTAGTGCCTGTTGTTGTATTGTTAGGAGTAGTGGGGAAGGACGCTGTTGTTTCATCACTTTTTTGTAACTTGTTACTGATTTGATTATTTATGCTAGATGGTGTATTCAGGTTGTCTTGATGACTATCGCTTTTATCTGGATCTACCTCTTCTTCACTACCACTGTCACATTCGTCTCTCAATGCACTGAAGGAATTGTGAGTAGAGACAGAAAACCTAGTTTGCAAAACCTGAGGGTTGTTGATAGAAGGGACATCATCGTTGTTAGGTGACAGCACTGAACTGAGAGGTGGAGATGTTTCTGATAGGAGTTTCAACCTAGAATTATCTAAAATGAAAACATAATATTACCATTAACTAAAAGAAATTAGCATCACATAGAGAATAATTCAGACAAAAGCCCTTTAGTATTTGGAAATAAGAATAATGTTAATGATGTAAAAATTATTTATTCAACCAAAAGCATGAATAATGATAATATAAAGCAATAATATAACAAAGAGTAACAATTATGAGCAAAATAGTAATAATAGCACTACTTATAGCAATATTAATAAAAATATTAATAATATCAATATAGTTGTATAAATAACAATAACAAAAGTTACCTTAACAAGTATAATCAAATATTTGTTATTTATACTTTATTTATATCATTATTATTCTTATCATTATTGTTATAAGTAGTGTTATTATTTAAATTTTGCTTATATTTGTTACTATTGGTTATGTTATTTATTCATGTTTTCACATATGTAATGTGCTTCTTTGGTTATTCTTGGGCCCGAATGAAATTGGAAGTTGAATTAAATGCGAAGATGAAACCTCGAGTGAGATTGGAGAATCTGTATTATGAACATAGTGTCGTTCAGATAGAATGCATTCATTCCTAATTTGAGCAAATATAAGCTATAAGGTCTGATTCCTTTTAACCTTCAGTGGTGTAGTTGATAGCGACTTGACTTAGTAATCATGAGTCCTAGTTTCAAGTCCCAGTAAGGGTAAAATATTATTCATGTTTTCACATATGTAATGTGCTTATTTGTTTATTCTTGGGCATGAATGAGATTGAGAGTTAACTTAGATGTGGAAATTAAGCCACGAGTGAGGTTGAGGAATCTGTAAAATGAACATAATGGCATTCAGATAGAATGTGTTCAGTCCTACGTATAGTAAATATAAGCTTTAAGATCTGATTCAGTGGTGTAGTTGATAGCGCTTTGACTTAGTAAGTGTAAATCCTAGTCTCTAGTCGCGGTCTGGATAAATAATTATTCATGTTTTCACATATGTAATGTGCTTATTTGGTTATTAATGGGCACGAAAGAGATTGGGAATTTATTTAAATGCGAAAATGATGACAAGAGTGAGGCTGAGGAATCTGTAATATGAATATAGTGGCATCCAGATAGAATGCATTCATTACTAAGTATAGCAGATATAAGTTTTAAGGTCGGATTCCTTTTAACCAGCTGACATGTAGTTTGTTGCGCCTTGACTTAGTAATTATAAGCACTAGTTTCAAGTCCCAGTTGGGGTAAAAAATTATTCAGGTTTTCACATATGTAATGTGCTTATTTGGTTATTCTTGGGCACGAATGAGATTGGGAATTAAATTAAATGCGAAAATTAAGCCACAAGTGAGGTTGGGGAATCTGTAAAATGAACATAGTGGCATTCAGATAGAATGCGTTCATTCCTAAGTATGGCAGATATAAGCTATAAGGACTGATTCATTTAAACCTTCAGTGGTAGCGCCATGACTTAGTAATTATAAGTCCTAGGTTCAATTCCTGGTCGGGGTTAAAAATTATTTATGTTTTCAAATCAAAATCAAAACATTTATTTCCATTTTGTACAATGGTTATTCAACATTAATAGTAACTTATAAGTAGACATGTAATTAAACTAATAAATAAGAGGGTTAGACATTAAATGTAGCTTTCATAGAAAATAATAATGCTGTACTAAAAATGTTAACAATAATGTTAATAATAAAGTAGTAAGTATGCCACTAGATACAGGATTGTTATTATCGGTATCATTTCCATATTTTTTTCCTTACAATGAGAATAATTAGTTCTTAATGAGCAGCAACTATTTGTCCAAAAGAAAACTATATAGTTTGCCTTTGAAAGCTGTGAAGGAGGATGCATTTTTAAGATGCTCTGGAATATTATTCCAGAGTGTTGGCCCTTTGATAGTGATCATCTTTGAACCTGCTTCTGTGTTTGTTCTGTGAATAAAGAGCTCACTGCTCTGTCTTGTGTTGGTTCCCCTTATATCCCTTACTGTTTTTAAATCAAATAGCCAGCTAGGATAATGATGGTCCAAAATTTTGAATACAAAAACATAAATAGCATAAGCGACCTTATTTTCTGCCCGCAGCCACCCGAGTTTATTGAGAGCTGGTGTGATGTGGTCATATTTTCTTATTCCTCCCAGGGCAACTGGAGCTGCAAAATTAATAAGCTTCTGTATTCTGTTTATCTGAGTCTTAGTGGTTGATCCCCAAACAGTTGTGCAGTAATTAATGTGACTTAGGGCTAGAGATTCAACAACAGTTATTCGAGTGGTAGTCTCAAAATTGTCTTTTATAAGTGATAAGTACATTAATGTTCCTGTAACTTTTTTGCATACTTTATGTATGTGGGAATCAAACAACATGTGGTTATCAAAGTGAATTCCTAGGTTTTTGACTGTTTTGCTAGGTGTGATAATATTGTCGCAAAAATTAATTGTTGTGTTTTCTGGAATTTGTGCTATGTGGAACCTTGAACCAATAAATATGCACTGTTTTACTTTCGTTAATTAACAGCCCAATTTCTTGGAAATAGGTTTTAATTTTTGACAGAGTGTTTTCTGCTCTTAAAGTTAGCTCTGGGAGGTTATTAATATCACCACTAAGGAGTAGTTGAGTGTCATCTGCATATTGTACGACTAGACAGTCAGAAATGAAAGAAGATAGATCATTTACGTAAATGGAGAAGAGGATAGGACCAAGTACTGATCCCTGTGGAACACCAAATGATACATCCTTTGGCACAGAGATAATGTTGTTAAGACGTATGGACTGTTTACGATTAGATAGATACTCGCTAAACCAGCTTGGATCAATATTTAGGTTAATACATTTACTTAAAAGAATTTCATGGTTTACACTGTCGAAGGCTTTTGATAAGTCTAGTAATATAAGCAAAGAAATTTTTTCATATCTATATTATTATATTTACTATTCGTAACTTTAAGCAGTGCAGTTTCCGTCGAGAGTTTTGGTCTGAAACCATGTTGGCTAATCGTTATTAGTCTATTTGATATGTAATGTGCTTATTTGGTTATTCTTGAGCACAAATGAGATTAGGAGTTGAATTAATTGCGAAAATGAAACAAAGAGTGAGGTTGAGGAATCTGTAATATGATAATAGTGGCATTCAGATAGGATGCATTCATTCCTATGTATCGAATATATAAGCTATAAAGTTTGATTCCTTTTAATCTTTTGTGGTATAGTTGGTAGCGCCTTGACTTAGTAGTTATAAGCACTAGTTTCAAGTCCCAGTCGGGGTAAAAATTTATTCATGTTTTCACATATGTAATGTCCTTATTTGGATATTCTTGGGCATGAATGAGATTGGGAATTGAATTAAATGCGAAAATAAAGCCATGAGTGAGGTTGTGGAATCCGTAATATGAACATAGTGGCATTCAGATAGAATGCGTTCATTCCTAAGTATAGCAGATATAAGATATATGGTCTGATTCATTTCAACCTTCCGTGCTGTAGTTGGTAGCGCTTTGACTTAGTAATTATAAGTCCTAGGTTTAATTCCTAGTCGGGGTTAAAAATTATTCTTGTTTTAACATATGTAATGTGCTTATTTGGTTATTCTTGAGCACGAATGAGATTGGGAATTGAATTAAATGCGAAAATTAAGCCACGAGTGAGGTTCAGGAATCTGTAATATCAACACAGTTGCATTCAGATAGAATGAGTTAATTCCTATGTATTGCAGACATAAGCTATAAGATCTGATTCCTTTTAACCTTCAGTGGTGTAGTTGGTAGAGCCCTGACTTAGCATTTGTAAGTCCTAGGTTCAAGTCCCGGTCGTGGTAAAAAATGATTAATGTTTTCACATATGTAATGTGCTTATTTGGTTATTCTTGCGCACAAATGACTGGGAGTTTAATTAAATGCGAAAATTAAGCCACGAGTGAGGTTGGGGAATCTATAATATGAACATAGTGGCATTCATAGAATGCATTCATTATTAAATATAGGATATATAAACTATAAAGTCTGATTCCTATTAACATTCTGTGGTGTAGTAGTTAGCGACTTGACTTAGTAATTATAAGTCCTAGTTTCATGTCACGGTCGGGGTAAAATTATTCATGTTCTCACATGCGCTTATTTGGTTATTCTTCGGCACGAATGAGATTGGGAGTTGAAATAAATGCGAAGATGAAGCCAAGAGTGAGGTTGGGGAATTTGTAATATGAAAATAGTGGCATTCAGATAAAATGTGTTCATTCCTAAGTATAGCAGATATAAGCAATAAGGTTTGATTCCTTTTAACCCTCATTGGTGTAGTTGGTAGCGCCATAACTTAGTATTTATAAGTACTATGCTCAAGTCCCGGTCGGGGTAAAAAATTATTCATATTTTCACATATGTAATGTGCTTAATTTTGTTATTCTTGGGCACGAATGAGATTGGGAGATGAATCAATTGCTAAAATTAAGCCACAAGAGATGTTGTGAAATCTGTAATATGAACATAGTGTCATTCAGTGGTGTAGTTGTTAGCGCCTTGAATTAGCAATTATAAGTCCTACTTTCAAGACATGGTTGGGGTAAAAAATTATTCATTTTTTCATATTAGTAATGTGCTGATTTGGTTCTTCTTAGGCACGAATGAGATTGGGGGTTGAATTAAATGCGAAAAGAAGCCACGAGTGAGGTTGAGGAATCTGTAATATGATAGAATGCGTTCATTCCTAAGAGTAGTTGATATAAGCTATAAGGTCTGATTCATTTTAACCCTCTGTAATGTGCTTATTTGGTTATTCTTGAGCACGAATGAGATTGGGAATTGAATTAAATGCGAAAATTAAGGCACGAGTGAGGTTGGGGAATCTGTAATATGAACATAGTGGCATTCAGATAGAATGCGTCCATTACTAAGTAATACAGATATAAGCTATAAGGTCTGATTTCTTTTAATCTTCTGTTGTATAGTCGGTAGTGCCTTGACTTAGTAATTATAAGTCCTAGTTTCAAGTCACGGTCGGTGTAAAAAATTCTTCATGTTTTCATATATGTAATGTGCTTATTTTGTTATGCTTGGGCACGAATGAGATTGGGAGTTGAATTAAATGCGAAGATGAAGCCACGAGTGAGGTTGGGAAATCTGTAATATGAACATAATAGCATTCAGATAGAATGCATTCATTCCTAAGTATAGTACATATAACCTATAAGGTCTGATTCCTTTTAACCTTCAGTGGTGTAGTTGATAGCGCCTTGGTTTGGTAATTATAAATCCTAGGTTCTAGTCCCTGTCGGGGTAAAAATTTATTCATGTTTTCACATATGTATTGTTAAATTTTTATAATTCTTGGCCACGAATGAGAGGGAGTTGAATTAAATTAAAAAATGAAGCCACGTGTGAGGTTGAGGAATCTGTAATATGAACATAGTGGCATGCAGATAGAATGTGTTCATTCCTAAGTATAGCAGATATAAGCTATAAGGTCTGATTCCTTTTAACCTTTAGTGGTGTAGTTAGTAGTGCCTTGACTTAGTAATTATAAGTCCTAGTTTCAAGTCGGGGTCGGGGTAAAAAGTTATTCATGTTTTCGCATATATAATGTGCTTATTTGGTTATTTCTGGGCACAAATGAAATTGGGAGTTGAATTAAATGCAAAGATGAAGCCACGAGTGAGGTTGAGGAATCTGTAATATGAACATAGTTGCATTCTTATAGAATGCGTTCATGCCTAACTATAGCAGATATAAGCAATAAGGTCTGATTCCTTTTAACCATTAGTGGTGTAGTTGTTGGCGCCTTGACTTAGTAATTATTAGTCCTAGTTTCAAGTCCTGATTGGGGTAAAAAATTATTCATGTTTTCACATATGTAATGTGCTTATTTGCTTATTCTTGGACACGAATTAGATTGTGAGTTGAATTAAATGCGCAAATGAAACCATAAGTGAGGTTGAGGAATCTGTAATATGAACATATTGGCATTCAGATAAGAATAGCAGATATAAGCTATAGACTTGAATTTTTTTTTCAGCAGTTAACAATGAACACAAAGTCACAGGAAATATGTACACTAAATACTTATTTAGGGCTATATCAACCGAAAAGACTGCCTTATGGAATAGCAAGCAGTCCAGCCTTGTGGCAAGAGCCTATGGACAAGCTATTCACAGGATTAGATGGTGTTTTCTGCTTTGTAGATGACATAGTTGTTGGGGGAGAAGATGAACAACAGCATAATCAAAGATTAAAGAAAGCACTACATAAAACAAAGGAAAATGATATGAAGATAAACAAGAATAAATATCTAATCAATGTATCATCAGTAAATTATTTGGGATTTGGGATAGATGAAAATAGTATTCACAAAACAAAAGATAAGATAAAAGCAGTATGGGAAGCTAAAGTACCGGCAAATGTTAAAGAGTTGTAATTATTTCTTGGATTAGCAACATTCTATGCACAATTTATTAAAGATTTAGCAACAATATCTCATCCCTTATACCAGTTATTAAAGAATGAGGTAAAGTGGAGATGGTCACAGGAGTGTCAGAATGTTTTTGAAAAATTAAAAAAAGGAGATTTGTTCTGATAAGTTTTTAGTACACTTTAAAGAAAATCTTTCTTTAAAATTAGTTGGAATAGGTTGTGTCTTAGCACATGAAATGCCAGATGGCACAGAAAAACCTATTGCATTTGCTTCAAGATTGTTGAATATAGCTGAGCAAAATTATTTTCAAATAGAGAAGGAAGGCTTATCTTTGATCTATGGAGTTAAGAAATTTCACATGTATTTGTATGAAAAGAAAATGTTTGCTTTGGTCACTGACCATAAGCCGTTATTATCTAAATTAGGTCCAAAAGCAGGACTACCAACGCTAGTTGCAGCTAGGCTCCAGAGATGGGCAATAATATTAGCTGCTTATTATTACTCATTAGCGTATAGACCCACTAGTAAAATGGGAAATGCAGATGCATTGTCACGATTACCAGTAGAAAAAGCACCAGAAGGGCATGAAAAGTCCATACTATTGATTGAAACTCAGAACTTACCCTTGAGAGCAAAGAACATTGGACAAAGCACAACAAAAGATAAGGTCCTATGTAAACTGAAGGAATATTTGATGACAGGAAATGATAAGTTCTTAGAAGGAGAAGAGTGTCATGCTTAAAAAGCAATTAAGGAAGAATTAAGTATAGAACAAGACTGTATCTTGAGAGGAGCTAGAATAGTAATGCCTATGCCGCTCAGAAGAAAGGCTTTGGAAGAAATACATGAAAGTCATCAAGGAATTGTAAAGTCAAAAGCTATAGCCAGAAGTTTCATATAGTGGCCAAATGTAGATAAAGGATTATATAGAGGATTGTCATGATTGTGCATTACAGCAAAACAACCCAAAGTCAATAAGTTTACACCCATGGGAATGTGCAAGATATCCATATCAGAGACTGCATATTTGATTATGCAGGACCCTTTCTGGGAAATTCTTAGTTAGTAGTACTTAATACTTATAGCAAATGGCCTGACATCATTCCAATGCAGACAACAACTACTCTAAATACAATTAAAGTCCTCATGACATTATTGTATACTCATGGTATTCCAGAGAGAGTAGTTACAGATAATGGTCCTCAGTTCTGTTCAGAAGAGTTTGAGAATTTCTTAAAGGTAAATGGCATTAGACATACATTATCTGCACCCTATCATCCAAAAACAAATGGTGAAGCAGGAAGAATGGTACAAACCTTTAAAAATGCAATGAAAACGTGTAATGCTAATGCCATGAACATTCACAATTCTCTTAATAAGTTTTTACGTATAGGACAACACCTCATACAGCAACAGGTGTTTGCACTTCATTTTTATTGATGGGGAGACTCAGATGTAAGTTAGATCTACTTCTACCTGACTCAAAAGGTAAAAAAGAAAATGAAATATATGAAAGGTTGAAAAAAATTGGAAAGATTAGACAATTGCATTAGTAGGTTGGCCATGGCACCAGCCGTTCATTGAAAAACTACGACTGAAGGTACTGTGATGCAACTAGGACTGGTCCACACAGTTCCAGGTTGAGTCTTCCTTCAGGATGGTTCTTTCCTCATGCCTACATCTACACTGACTATTCTGGCATATTCATTACACATCTCTTGCTATTCCATTACATTTGACAAGTCACATCATTCTGTACATCTGTCTCTTTTACTTTCCTTTTCCTTACATTTGTTATTATTTATGGAAGGTTCACAAATAATGGCCCCCAGTACCCAGCATGGTAATGTGCGAAGAATCTCCGGGAATCGTGTTGACTCCAACATTGGCTTGAGAGCAGACATGCCTGGTGGTAGTAATGGTTCTGCTCTTAACCTTGCACCTCCCAATAGACCTGCTTCTTTCACTCTTCACTATTCAAACATTCGTGGGCTGAACTCTAATCTTTCGACTGTGGAACAGCACTTGGGCACTGTCCTCCCTAACCTCCACCTTCTATCAGAAACCCAGCTGTCTATACATGCTTCTACTGACACATTCCAAATCTCTCACTATAATCTGTATACTCGTTTTCGTTCCAAAGGTGGGGTCTGTGCATACTGCAACATTAACACTCCTACTGTGAGGCTCATGGACCTTGAATCTCCTGACTTTAATGTTCTCTGGCTAAAAGTCTACCTTTCCACTACCACTATCATCCTTTGCTTCTGCTACTGTTCTCCAAACTCCACCGAGTTTGTGTCTTTCTTTGAATATCTCTCCTCGTGCCATGAGTCCTTGCTATATTCTCACCCACATGCCGAAGTTCTCTACATTGGAGACTTCAATGTACACCACAGTGAGTGGCTTCATTCCTCACACACTGATGTGGGAGGAAGCGAGGCCCTTGCTTTCTCTATTACTCACGATCTGGAGCAAATTATCAAACATCCTACTCGCGTTCCTGATCGTCACGAACATGCTGCAAACACTCTTGACCTATTTTTTACTTCTAACCCTTCACACTACTCTTATTCTGTGCTTTCCCCTCTTGGTAAATCTGACCATTCTATGATCTCTGTCTCTTTCATTTTCGCTTCCCCAACACCAATCCCTCCTACTCAGCGCTGCCTTTGGCACTTCGAGTGAACCCAATATGAAAATTTGCGTAACTTTCTCTTTGACTTCCCATGGGATTACTACTGCTTTCGGTCCCGCAACCCTGATCAGGTAGCTCTAATAGTTGCCGAGATCATGACCACGGGAATGGAGGCGTACATCCCCTCTTCTACAAAAACTTTCTGTCCTCCAAAACCTTGGTTTGACCGTGCCTGTTCCACGGCTATCCAGGCTAGGAATCAGGCTCATCGATCTTACCAAGCCTCTCCTTCCGATTTAACTCGCTCTGCTTTTATTATAGCTAGGAATCGCTGTATAGCTCAGATTCGAAGGTCTAAGGCTTCCTTTATAAGAAGGAAAGTTGATGACCTTAACTCCTCTCCCACAGACAAAAGCTTTTGGTCCTTAGCCAAAAACCTGTCCAAAAACTTCTGTAACTCAAGCTTTCCCCCAATCATTCATTCTGATGGTTCTATAGCTTGCTCTCCCACTGACAAAGCCACTCTCTTTGGCTCTCATTTTTCTGCCAACTCTTCTATCAACGATTCCAGCGCACCTGTTCCTCAGTCTTTTCCACTCTCTAACCCTATGCCCTCCCTTATCCTTTCTTCACGCAAAGTTCATAAGGTTCTTCGCTCGCTAAAGACGAACAAGGCATCTGGTACCGATGGTATCCCTGCAAGGTTCCTTAAGGAGTTTGCAGATGAACTGGCTCCAATGCTTTGCCGTCTTTTTCGCCTCATTCTGTCAACCAGTATCTATCCTTCATCTTGGAAGCATGCTCTAGTTCAACCTGTTCCTAAGAAGGGCTACCGTTCTATTCCTTCTAACTACTGACCTATTGCTCTAACCTCCTCTATTGCTAAAGTTTTTGAAACTTTGTTCAATGCTCACTTCTTGAAACACCTTGAATCTAACTCACTTATCTCCGATCACTAGTACGGCTTCCACACACCGCGCGTTCAGTGACACACGGAATTGCTCCTCTTAAATTTTTACTTGTTTTCGAGTGACTAAGTGCTTAGTGGAAAACTTTACCATAATTTCCATAAATCTGAAATCCTGCAGAGTATTGTGAGTACAAAACTTATTTTTGTTGTATGACGAGACTGTCCAAAATATTAAAGGAAAAAAATTGAGAACATTTTCGTGAGGGGAGAGAGAAGCTGCCGTCCAGTTCTGCCTTGAAGGAAATTTAGAAGAGTTGCCAGAGGTGAAGCCATCACATCACATTACCTAATTTTTTTGTGTAAACTGGGGAAAGCTCTTAAGCCGTTTACCTGATCCTGTGGTTCCATATATTGTTAAAATCAGTATCCTTCTCATTTATATTAACTTGCTAGTTAGTTTGATACGCGAAATAATTGAATAATTAAAAAAAAATCAAATATCCACCTGTCAACAGTACTGAGTTAAGTTGCCAAGTAGTACAGCTGTCTTATTTTCTTCATTTTTTTTTTTTTTGCTTTTCTTTTAGCTTTCTCATTCACTATTTTTTTTATTTTGTATATATATTGAGTTAAATGTAAAGTCTAATCCTCTGATAACATATCTTGGTTAGCAAGTGAGTTTATCAGTTAGGAAGAATATATAGCAGAAACAGGTGGGTGCCACCTCAGACACAAATTCGAATTTTCCTTCAGGTTTGACTTTTGTTTTTCTTTTTCTTTTTATCCTTAAATTACCATGGTCAAGTTTTTAAGTTAAGATGTGTGTTACCAGAAAAGAGATAAACTGAGTCACTAAATAGCACTTATATGGAGATATAAAAATTGTGTGAAGCTTAATTAAAAGTTTTTCTCTTTTTTTTTCCTCTTTCTCGTCTTCTTTCTATATTCTGTGAGAGGGAGAACATAAAAATGAGGCCATCTCTGTCCCAACCCTCTCCCATCCATGGGTCAGTAGGAGGGGTAGCCATTAAGAGACTTAAACAGAAAATCAAGAATTTAGAGGCAATGGTTATAAACCTTGATGATAAAATTCGGAATATGGATGGAGAAATGAAAGAGAATGAAACACTCAGAGAGCAAATAAGATCTTTGGAGGAAGCAAATAAAGCACAAGGGCAGGAGAGAAAGGAACTAGAAAAAAGAATAAAGAAGCTGGAAGGGGAAAAGAGTCAACTAGAATCTAGAATTTCTAAACAAGAAGATAAAAACAAACAGCTGAATGACAACCTAAAGGAATTAGATGTTAGTTCACTGCTCTCTTCTGAGAGAGACGAGATTGCTGCTTGGAATGTCCAGATTAAGGAAAACATTGAACAGTTCAGAAAAGAGTTCCAGGAGCTGAATATGGAAAATGATGCCATGAAAACTTCCTTTGCTGATGCACTAAAGGGGAATGTAGCAGTAAAAGAGGCTGTAAAGGTGGAGGCACTGGAAAACATACAAACAGTTGACTATAAAGAGACAGTAATCAAAAAATGAAAGACGTTGTGATGGAAAGGGCAAACCCACTCATCAGACAGGCACTTGATAAGGAGAAGACAGTGGTAATCTCAGGCATAAGCGAATCCCAGGAGCCAACATGGCAGGGGAGACTTGAAGAAAATAAAGCTAGGGTTGTAGACCTGATAAGAAAGCTTGGATTAGTATGTGGTCCTGAGGATATTGTAAACATACACCAACTAGGTAAATATTCGAGGGAAGGAAAGCCGAGACCAACAAAAGTAACCTTTGAGAGAGGGGAAACATGTAGGGAAATATTGTTGAGAAAAAAAAGTCTAAAAGACCTTCAAGAATTCAAAGAAGTGTTCATTAGACGATACAGAACACAGGAAGAGATGGGAAAGATCAAAAACTTGTTGCAAGAGGCAAGAAGGTTAAATGATGAAAGAAATGAAGAAAATAAAAATTTTCATTATAGAGTTCTTCCAGACAAAGGGGAGATAAAGAAGATAATGACAGAAGATCAGGGAATGGGGCCTCATTAAGATTGTTATACACAAATGCTGATGGGTTAGCTGGTAAGGCAGTAGAATTAAAAGATAGGATTCACAACAGTAAGGCAGATATAGTAGCAATTACAAAGACTAAGTTGAGCGAGGACATAAACAGTGTCACAGTTTTTCCTAAGGGCTTCAGAATACTAAGGGTTGAAAGATCTGAGAGGACTGGTGGAGGGATAGCACTGCTCATAAGTGAAAGGATTCAAGTCGAAGAAATAAACTTGGCTATAGAAAGTGAGTTCAAGGAATTTCTTGTTGCTCGCATAAATACTGGGTCAGAGAGCATTATAATAACTGTTGTATACAACCCACCAAGGAACCAAAATAGGCTTGAAGTTTATGAGAAAAGTCATATAGGTACTATTGAAGTCATAAACTCAGTTGTTAACATGGCACGGGAAAAAGAATGTAGGATTTTGATTATGGGAGACTTTATTCATAAAGAGATAGATTGGATAAATCTTGACCCTCACAGTGGTGAGGACTCATTCGGGGCAAGATTCCTAGATTGCGTACAAGGGAATTTCCTACACCAACATGTAATGGAACCAACAGGGGCCAGGGGTGGGGATGAGCCATCACTACTTGATCTAGTGTTCACAGATAATGTGTTGGATATTGAAAAAATTGAGTATGAACCACCAATTGGAAAGAGTGACCACTGTGTGTTGTTGATAGAGTATATCATTGAAGATATTCTTCCTGAGAGTAGAGGCACTGAGGACATGAGGAGGAACTATCCGAAATAAGATTACATCAAAATGAAAGAGCTTTTTGCAGTTATTGACTGGAGAACCTTATTTTACAACAACTCTGTACAAGAAATGTATGACATCTTTTGTGAGAAATATGGGAAGATAGTAGATTGCTGCATACCTGTCACCAAAGTAGGTGTAATTCATGCCAGAGAGAAATGGTTCGATAATGGGTGTAAAAGAGCTAAGGAGTGGAGAGACAAATGTTGGAAAAGGTATAGGAGGAGAAAAAAACATAAATGCCTGGCAAACCAACAAAAGAGCAAGTAAAAGGAGAGAGGCAGAGAGAGACTATGAGAGGGACATCACCAGGAAGGCTAAAGAAAATCCCAAGCTTTTCCACAGCTTTATCAGAGGAAAACTGAAGGTAAAAGAACAGGTTTTAAGGCTAAAGAGAGCGGATGGAAGCATCATTGAGACGGATGAAGAGATCTGCAAAGAATTGAACAAGGAGTTTCAGTCAGTATTTACAGTTGAAAATACCCCACCCCACCCCCTCAGATTGCAGTGATAGAAGCTCAAGGGCCGGTATTAGAGAACATCAACCTTACAGCCACAGAGGTATGCAAAGCGTTGATGGATTTAGATGTTCGTAAAGCTACAGGTCCTGATGACATATCCCCTCATGTGCTTAAAAGATGCGCAAACACAATATCAGTGGCACCAAGTATCATATTTAAGGAGTCACTGGAGTCGGGGGAGATTCCAAGATGCTGGAAACAAGCAAATGTGATACCTATCTTCAAAAAGGGAAGGAGGGATATGGCTCTGAACTATAGACCAGTTTCCTTGACCAGTATAGTTTGCAAAGTTATGGAGAAACTACTAAGGAAACATATCTCTCTTCACTTGGAATCCTTCAACTTTTTGTCAGTGAGGCAACATGGCTTCAGAGAAGGTAGATCAACAGTAACAAACTTATTAGAATTTTATGATGAGGTAAGCCAAATCTTACAGGAAAGAGAGGGCTGATCAGATTGCATATTCCTAGACTTCCAGAATGCGTTTGACACTGTTCCACATGGGAGACTTATTAGGAAGCTGCAATCAATGGCTAGAATAGGTGGAAATGTTTTGGAATGGATAAAAACTTACTTAGAAGGAAGGGAACAGAGGGTTAGAGTAAGACACTCAGTGTCTGAATGGAGAAGAGTTGTTAGTAGTGGAGTTCCACAGGGTTCAGTTTTAGGGCCACTTTTGTTCCTTGTATATGTAAATGACCTACCAGAGTCTGTAAATTCATTCATGAATATGTTTGCAGATGATGCAAAGATTGTGAAGAAAGTAAAAATTGAGAACAATGGTAGAGAACTTCAGGAGGATCTAAATAGTCTGCATGAGTGGTCAGAAAAGTGGCTAATGAAATTCAATACTTCAAAATGTAAGGTAATGAGAATGGGTACAAGTGCAAGAAGGCCCAAGCTTGACTACTCGGTGGCTGGAGTGCAACTTCAGGAGACAGAAAATGAGAGAGATCTAGGAGTAAACATACTGGCAGATTTGTCTCCAGAAATACATATAAATGGCATAGTAAGGGCAGCATATGCAATCTTATCAAATGTACGGGTAGCCTTCAGGCACATGGACAAGGAAATGTTCAGAAATATTTATGTAACCTATGTGAGGCCAAAACTCGAATATGCAGCCCCCTTTTGGAATCTGCACTTGAAAAAGCACATAGCTAAGCTTGAAAAAGTTCAAAGACATGCCACGAAACTGGTGCCAGAAATACGCGATCTCAGTTATGATGAGGCTGAGGGAATTAGACTTACCATCACTCGAAGCTAGAAGAGTGAGGGGGGATATGGTGACAGTCTTTAAAATCCTTCAGGGTTACGATAGAGTGGATAGGGATCGATATTTTGATATGGCTGGCTCTAGAACTAGAGGTCATAGTTTGAAGCTTCGTAAGAAAACTGCTTTGCAGGATGTAAGGAAATACTTTTTCAGTGTAAGAGTAGTTGATAATTGGAATTCATAGTTTTAAGGACAGGTATGATAAGTATCAATAAGTATAAAATGGAACCGATCAGGAGACGGGAAGATGCGAGCTTTGGGCTCTTTCCCGTAAACACAATTAGGTAATCACAATTAGGTAATCACAATTAGTTAATCACAAGGCAAGATCCACCTGTGATCTCCTGTTCTATCCTACTCATGTATGGTCATCTTCTTTGAGGAACTATGGGGAATTCTTTGTCGTCGCCCTTGATATCTCTAAGGCTTTTGACAGAGTCTGGCACAAGGCTCTGTTGGCCAAACTCCCTGCCTATGGCTTTACCCCATTCCTTCTTTTCTCTGATTTCCTGTTTTCTTACTGACCGTTCTATATCTGTAGTTGTTGATGGCACGGCATCTATCCCTTTCTCTGTTACCAGTGGTATTCCACAGGGCTCTGTTCTTTCACCTACTCTCGTCCTCCTCTTCATCAATGATCTTCTACAATCCCCATCTTCCTGTCAAGTAAAAGGCCCTGGGAGGACGTGCACACATTGAGCTCCCGATAATATTGCGTTTATCAAGTGACAGAGTTTAAATTCACAGCTATAAAATTAACGAAAGCATACTGTAATATAAATCTTCAAATTTAAGTCAGAGTGATTATTACAACTTTAGTGTTTAAAAAGATGCAAAGAAAATTCATTATAATCTTATAATATATCAGAAACCGTTGAGAGTGTCTCTCCCAGTGTCACGGATTTCAACCACAACCTCTCGCGACCGACCTAAAAAGGACCTTTCTTAGGTGAACCTGCAGTTCCCCTCATTCCGCAGTTTCCCTCCCATTCACACCAAAATGTCCTCATCGGAAAATGTTGACCTTTATGACCTTCCGTGTGTAAATACTGATAATTTTCCCGGTGTTTATATCATCTCTGGCCAGAATATTCGTATATTCACGCGAGGACATCAGAAGGGAATTGGAAAAAATTAAAAAAGTCACTCTGTACAAAACAAGTCAACTTTTGCTTTCAAAGGTAGTGGAACTCTTTCCCCAATACAGTGGCAAACACATCATAAAAAAGCGAGTAACAAAAGACATAATTACAAAGATAATCACTTTTACCGGGTGTCCTGAATATCTCAATGAATGGTGAACTTGACAAACTCTTTCAACCTCAAACTTCGGTTGTAAAATCCATAGAGTCTGAAAAAACACACGACCTAGGAGACCTACATCGAATGATAGAAAGTCTTGTAGATAAGGTGAAAATTTTGGAAGCAGATGCTGAAAAGGTGAAAGCCTTACAACACAAGGTGGGTTTGCTAGAATCTGACATTGTCCTACTTAAAAGAGATAATTCTAGGTTGGAACTGCTATTAGAAAGATCTCCACCTCTCAGTTCAGTGCTGTCACCTAACAACGATGATGTCCCTTCTATCAACAACCCTCAGGTCTTGCAACCTAGGTTTTCTGTCTCTATTCACAATTCCTTCAGTGCATTGAGAGACGAAGATGACAATGGTAGTGAAGAAGAGGTAGATCCAGATAAAAGTGATAGTCAACAAGACAACCTGAATACACCATCTAGCATAAGTAATCAAATCAGTAACAGGTCACAAAATAGTGATGAAACAAAAGTCCCAGCACAAACAACCAACCTGGTAAAGAGTTGCAAAACAGCGAAGAAGATATAGAGCAAATCTCCACTACTCCTAACAACACAGCAACCAGGACAACCAAATTACATCCAGCACAAATAACCAACCCAGCAATAGGCTGCAATACAATGAAGTAAACAATAAAGACAAAATAGCAGCAGTCTCTATTCTAAACATTCCATCGAAGTCCTCTCCCCCACAGCCACAGTTGCCCAATAATGTAAGTGCAAGGGTTACAGCTCAAATATATATTCGCATTCCTGGCAACCCCTTTGAGAGAGAGATACGTAATACATTGACAAATCAAGGCATTCCTTCTGAAGAAGTCTTGATTAAGGAGCTTTCTCGCAAACCAAATTGGGTTTCCTTCGCAATAACGATATTGAAAGGATTTGAATATGTGCCTTACAAACTGAATCAATGGCCTAGAGGCACAATTGTCCAGCCATTTCGTGGGGGCAAGCAATGGACACAACCTGGGTATTCTACAAAATATCCCAAACTACAGCCATACCAAAATAAACAGCAAAGAGCGAATGAAACAATCCCCTATACGCGAGACTACAGAAAAAGACACGATACAAACCTCTTTTATCGCCGTCCACGCACAAGAGACTTCTCCTGGAGTGATGGCTCTTACAACCCTAGACACTCACCTAGGAATACAAACTTTGGGAAGGCCCAATCATACCACGGCACGTACTCAAACCAGCGTTACACATCCAACGGCAGGTACAAACACCAGGATCCATAGGCTAAAACCAGAATACACTACAATGAGGAATTCCCAGCAGAATCACACAGTCGAAACTACAACTATGACTATGGATACCACCCCAATGAAACATTGTAAGAATGTAACATTAGTACATGAGAACGCTCAGACCCTGCTCGCTCATTTTGAGGAAATAATAATGCTAACAAAAGACTACAACATAGACATCCTCTGTGATTACCTAATTGTGATTACCTAATTGTGTTTACGGGAAAGAGCCCAAAGCTCGTATCTTCCCGTCTCCTGATCGGTTCCATTTTTAGACTTAGTGATACTTATCATACCTGTCTTTAAAACTATGGATTGAGATAGCATTAACTACCTCCTCGCTTAGCGAATTCCAATTATCAACTACTCTTACACTGAAAAAGTATTTCCTTACATCCTGCAAACAAGTTTTCTTACGAAGCTTCAAACTATGACCTCTAGTTCTAGAGCCAGCCATATCGAAATATCGATCCCTATCCACTCTATCATAACAATGAAGGAATTTAAAGACTGTCACCATATCCCCCCTTACTCTTCTAGCTTC
>JAXCGZ010003213.1:15000-19900 GCA_037179515.1 Halocaridina rubra | reverse complement strand
TATCTATATATATATATATATATATATATATATATATATATATATATATATATATATATATATATATATATATATATATATATATATATTCAATTGGAGGAGATTTATAGTTCAACTTAAATCTATGAAGCGGCCAAGGAAAAATTAACTTGCGCTGGAAGATAAATATTAATATTTTTGAAAATGAATAATGAAAATATCAAGGGCTGTTGAGATTTAAATTTCGATTTGTGTCTGGAGAGAGAGAGAGAGAGAGAGAGAGAGAGAGAGAGAGAGAGAGAGAGAGAGAGAGAGAGAGAGAGAGAGAGAGAGAGAGAGAGCATATGGGTTTAGTGCTCACTGACTCTCATTGGAAAGTATTGAAACTCAGACTGCCTGATCTGTACCCTTACACAAGTTTGCAGCAAGCAACACGGTCTGAACAAGTATTGGCAGGGCTTCTGGCAAGTAGTCCTTTAGGAGTTCTCTTGTATATTTCTTAATTTATTAATAACTCACAATTTATTTTTCGCCTTTTTTGTAAACTTTCCCCTCGTGAAGCATTCCTTTTTGTATGATCTCATATTTAACACGGGAACCAGAGAGCATGTTTTATATTTACAGAGACTAAAGTCTCAATGCAAAGCACTAAGTTGTAGTGAAATTCTATATTTCTCTTCGGGAATTACTTTCCTGAGGTACTATATAAGTATATTTGATACGTAATGTTGACGGAATGAAGTTTACTAATATTCTTTGAAACCCATTCATCTATAAAATCTCATATTCTTTTAAAATTCATTGTTTATATTCTAATATATTAGTAGAATATATATAATTGGCAAACAGCTTTTTTTTTTAAGTGGTTTCATATATCTTACTGATCACTGACGGAAGCGAAGGTGTGAAAACCACTTAAAGATTAAACTATGTTGGTGTTCCCCGCATTGCCTTCAGAGAATCTAAAAAAAAAAGAACAAAAGTTCTCTACAAGTAGCTCTTAACAAATAGTTGATTTAAAACTAAACATTTCCTGTAACTCGTCTTTGGCTATTTACTTTGTTTTATTTCTGACTTGTAATTTACAAGAATTTTTAGTTTAATGGTATGTTGTCGGAACAAACCCTGTACACATTTACGCTCACTGACTCACCATCGGGTAAAGATAAATAATGTTAATATAATTTAGAGCAATAATAATAACAAAAATTCTCCTTGGTAAGCAACGAGACTCTTGCATCAACAAGAGAACACTTTCCGTATTATTCAGAGGTAGAAACGGTGTGTGAAAACTGTTTGTTTAGGGTGTTAACGAAGCTTGAATTGTGAAAAGTTTCTTATGAAAACAGAGTCAACAGTAGCAGTGCGGCAATTTTGTATGTAAATATAAAATATTTAGATTCAAATCCAACCACTGCAGGAATAATTCAGCTCAGCTTCGTGCTGGTACCAGGTTCGGATCAGTAGAGTGAGTTAATATTAAGTAGGGCACTTTCCCTGTTACAGATACTTGGTCCCATAATTTATAATATGCAGCTATGAATTTCGGTTTAAGCAAGCAGATTATGAGTAAAGAAGATAGTGCAGGAACATCAAGAGAAGAAAGCAAAACCTTACTAATATTTAGAGGAGAAATTAATAAAGACTCTTACAATGGCACAATTAATTTTTTTTTAAATACACTCTTGCAGGGCACTCATATCCCTCAATCAATTTAGACTTTGACGATTACACTTGGAGAAACTAGAAATTAAAAAGTCACACATACAAAAAGGAAAGGACACACAGCAAAATAAATATACTATTATCCAAGTTAAGGCAAGAAAGAGGTAAATGAAGATGAACTGAAAGAAGAAGGAAAGGAAAGACTAAAGGGAACTGAATGGGTTAGCAAATAATGGTTACGAAATATATGAATGAATTGGAGGAAAGTTCACTGCAGGCTTTCAAAGTACTTGTGTGTGTATGGGTGTGTGTGTGTGTGTGAGAGAGAATTACAGATATATATATATATTATATATATATATATATATATATATATATATATATATATATATATATATATATATATATATATATTTATATATGTAAATATTTATATATATATATATATATATATATATATATATATATATTATATATATATATATATATATATATATATACATATATATATATATATATATATATATATATATATTATATATATATATATATATATATATATATATATATATATATATATATATATATATATATATATATATATATATATATATATATATATATATATATATATATATATATATATTTATATATGTAAATATTTATATATATATATATATATATATATATATATATATATATATATATATATATATATATATATATATATACATGGATAGATAGATAGATAGATAGATAGAGAGGGAGAGAGAAACAGAGGATGAATGCCTCGCTCTTTCTCTCTCTCTAAACGCACGGATATATTAAGTTTCTTGCCTATCTCTATTTCGTACGCATAAAAAGAGTCTTAGAGATCTGTACTAGATTCCCAATCGATATGGAGTTAACACGAAAGACTGTAAAATTAATTCTTATGCTTCAGTCATGTGTGAGATTACACCGTTGTAGCTCTACATATGGAAAACTTATAAACAAAGTAATCACTCTCAAAAGCGAGGCACAAAATTTTCTGTAAATATTGTCTCACTTTCTATGATGTAGTCACCGTGGCTCAAGCGGTAGCGTCCGCGACTTTGAGGCGCCAGGTCGAGGGTTCGCGCCCCGTCACGGTCTGAGGTTAGCAAGGACATGCACTCAGGGTAACGATTACGTCTGCCAAAATAAGTCCTTCGCAAGAAGGCAACCGTCCTAGCACTTGGTAGAAAAGGGAGTGCGTGACGTAAAACCGGAACAACAACAACAACATTTCTATGATGTCTATCTATTGTAGAAAGATAATGTGGCTATATATAATTTTTGTCATAATAAATATATTTCAATTACTTAAATACCAAAGAATATTCCCTAGTTCAACAAGTTCTGATTATTTTGCACCTTAACAGAGAATTTATAAAATTAAATATTGATTTCAACATCAACACCAAATGGACTTCAGTGCATCAATAAAACTAATACGAAGAGGAAGAGATTCATATGCAATATTAAACGATTGTCTGAGCTAATGGTGCACTTGTTCTAACAATTGGAAGCAACTAGATTGCTCAGTAATATCTATTTCTGTGCCAAGGGTATTGGAACAACAGACTCAAGTGCTGTCGCTTTCATCCTCAGCATGACTGATTGAAAAAAAAAAAAAAAAAATAATAATATATATATATATATATATATATATATATATATATATATATATATATATATATATATATATATATATATATATATATATATATATATATATATATATATTCTGCCATGGAACGAGTCAGGTTACAACTCGGACTCTTTGGTATGAGAGACTAATCTTTAAATATCACTTCACTGGATTTCATTAAAATTATGAATGAGCAAAAAGGAATAAAAAAAAGAGTAATTTATACAAATCCTCTCCACAAATTTTGGAATAAAAAAAAATGGTGCTCTCTGTAAAGAGTGTGAAAACAATTCTTTAATGCCAAAAAGTCTAATATAAAAGAATTTTCTCTTTTGAGATGTAAATGATTTTCCTCACTTTCCTTAAAGAGGCGCAGTTGAATTCGTAATTTGAGGGAGAAGAAAGTAATTTTCAAACCATTTTATAAAGAGTGAAAGAGAATAAACTTGAGATAAACCGAGAAGATTTCTGGGTATAATGTTTATAATTACGTGCACGCGATATGCGAAATTACCATTATTTTCGAGGAATAATAAATGTTTAGCGGTTTCTTTAGTGTTATTAGGAAAAACAAAGAAGTTTTAATATTTATATATTATTATATATTATGCTCATATTGTTTAGTGGGGTCCCACTTAAAGGCTGCCATTTTAAGAGATTTAAGTAACTTAAATCAGTGTTCAGTGTGATGCATCCGCATGTAACACGTTTAGGGACAAAATGCTGAAATTTCTAATCTTGCAAATTAAGTGTAGCATATTGATATGTTTCCTGTTTATATACATATATACAAATGCATAAATGTGAGGCAGTGCTTAGACATTTTTGTAACAAAGGTAGAGCAATATGATATTCATGAAGCATAGAGAGAAGTTTTACACAAATCGATAACCTCAGATAATAAGTAAGAAACTCTCAGAAAATAACTTTGAAACTTGATTAACCCCCATTGACCACAAAAAGAAAATAAATGAAGAAAGAAATTAAGAAAAATAATAAATAAATAAATAAATAAATAAATAAATAAATAAATAATATTGGAAAAATTTGGTGTTGTGCCAGTAAAAATATTAGTTATATATATATATATATATATATATATATATATATATATATATATATATATATATATATATATATATATATATATATATATATATATATATATATATATATATATATATATATATATATATATATATATATATATGTATATATATAGTTATAAAACAAGTTTGGCATAAAAAGGAAATTTGCATATACTCTTCCTGCAACATTAACGTCAGTTGAAATCAATGTAATTCTGTTCAGTTTAGCTATTCAAATGGAAATTAAGCTCTATTCCTCTGGCTATACATGGACAAAGTCGCATGTGTAATAATTCATGAAGCTGTAACTGAATGCTTAGATGTGTCTATTACAATGACCTTTTGCGACTAAAATGCATAATGTTGAATATTATGATTAGGTATAAAGTAGTTAAATCATTTTCCTTCGATCAACATGTTAAGTAGAATAAAAACATTAACAATATTGCTCTGAACAAGTAAAACATTAGAAGCTTAGTATTGTACTGGTCAGCTG
>JAXCGZ010003213.1:0-7500 GCA_037179515.1 Halocaridina rubra | reverse complement strand
TAAAAAGAGAAAATATTGCATAGCTTAGCCATTGACGAGAGTGAAAGTGGCTAAAGAGAGAAAATATTGTATAGCTTTGCCATTGACGAAAGTGAAAGTGGTTAAAAAAGAGGAAATATTGCATAGCTTAGCCACTGACGAAAGTGAAAGTGGTTAAAAAGAGAAAATATTGCATAGCTTAGCCACTGACATATGATAAAATTAAATATATGCAAATACATATATTGCATGGACTATAAACCCTAATGATTCACGATTTTATTATTTCTGGCTCAATACGAAATCTCTATATATAGTTTAACAAATGAAATATATCTATGAATATTAATACACATCTTATGGGTGAATAAGTACAGATATCTCTCTCTCTCTCTCTCTCTCTCTCTCTCCTCTCTCTCTCTCTCTCTCTCTCTCTCTCTCTCTCTCTCTCTCTCTCTCTCTCTCTCTCTCTCTTTATCTCTCTGATAAAAAAAATAATATAACATATATTAGAAGAGGGAAGGGGACCCATATATAATCCAAAGTTGGCAGTTATGGCCGTAGAAGGAAACCATGGGACGTCCTGCATCCGCAAAAAGCGAGAATGTAAAGGTACGAAAATATTTATTAAGGAAGTGTGGTACGCCAGTAAGGTTTTAAATATGACTACGCTCAGGATTATTATACAAAATATTATATATATATATATATATATATATATATATATATATATATATATATATATATATATATATATATATATATATATATATATATATATATATATATATATATAATTTTTACCCCGACCGGGACTTGAACCTGGGAATTATAATTACTAAGCCAAGGCGCTACCAATTACACCACAGAAGGTTAAAGGAAAACAAACCTCACAGTTTATATATGCTATATTAGGAATGAACGCAGTCTAACTGAATGCCACTATGTTCATATTACAGTTTCCCCAACCTCACTCTTGGTTTCGTTTTCGCATTTAATTCAACTCCCAATCTCATTCGGGACCAACAATAACCAGACAAGCACATTACCATATGTGAAAACATGAATCATTTTTACACCGACCGGGACTTGAAGCTGGGACGGGGTAAAAATGATTCATGTTTTCACATACGGTAATGTGCTTGTTTGGTTATTGTTGGTCCCGAATGAGATTGGGAGTTGAATTAAATGAGAAAACGAAACCAGAGTGAGGTTGGGGAAACTGTAATATGAACATAGTGGCATTCAGTTAGACTGCGTTCATTCTTAATATAGCATATATAAGCTGTAAGGTTTGTTTCCCTTTAACCTTCTGTGGTGTAGTTGGTAGTGCCTTGGCTTAGTAATTACAAGTCCCAGGTTAAAGTCCCGGCCGGGGTAAAAATGAGTTATGTTTTCACATATGGTAATGAGCTTGTTTTTATATATATATATATATATATATATATATATATATATATATATATATATATATATATATATATATATATATATATATATATATATATATATATATATATATATATATATATATATATATATATATATATATATATATATATATATATATATATATGTGTGTGTGTGTGTGTGTGTGTGTGTGTGTGTGTGTGTGTGTGTGTGTGTGAATACTTAATTGTGATTACCTAATTGTGTTTACGGGAAAGAGCCCAAAGCTCGTATCTTCCCGTCTCCTGATCGGTTCCATTTTAGACTTAGTGATACTTATCGTACCTGTCCTTAAAACTATGGATTGAGATAGCATTAACTACCTCCTCGCTTAGCCAATTCCAATTATCAACTACTCTTACACTGAAAAAGTATTTCCTTACATCCTGCAAAGAAGTTTTCTTACGAAGCTTCAAACTATGACCTCTAGTTCTAGAGCCAGCCATATCGAAATATCGATCCCTATCCACTCTATCATAACCATGAAGGAATTTAAAGACTGTCACCATATCCCCCCTTACTCTTCTAGCTTCGAGTGATGGCAAGTCTAATTCCCTCAGCCTCTCATCATAACCGAGATTGCGTATTTCTGGCACCAGTTTCGTGGCATGTCTTTGAACATTTTTTAAGCTTAGCTATGTGCTTTTTCAAGTGCGGATTCCAAAAGGGGGCTGCATATTCGAGTTTGGGCCTCACATAGGTTACATAAATATTTCTGAACATTTCCTTGTCCATGTGCCTGAAGGCTACCCTTACATTTGATAAGAATGCATATGCTGCCCTTACTACGCCATTTATATGTATTTCTGGAGACAAATCTGCCAGTATGTTTACTCCTAGATCTCTCTCATTTTCTGTCTCTTGAAGTTGTACTCCAGCCACCGAGTAGTCAAGCTTGGGCCTTCTTGCACTTGTACCCATTCTCATTACCTTACATTTTGAGGTATTGAATTTCATTAGCCACTTTTCTGACCACTCATGCAGATTATTTAGATCCTCCTGGAGTTCTCTACCATTGTTCTCGTTTTTTACTTTCTTCACAATCTTTGCATCATCTGCAAACATATTCATGGATGAATTTACAGACTCTGGTAGGTCATTTACATATACAAGGAACAAAAGTGGCCCTAAAACTGAACCCTGTGGAACTCCACTACTAACTCTTCTCCATTCAGACACTGAGTGTCTTACTCTAACCCTCTGTTCCCTTCCTTCTAAGTAAGTTTTTATCCATTCCAAGACATTTCCACCTATTCTAGCCATTGATTGCAGCTTCCTAATAAGTCTCCCATGTGGAACAGTGTCAAACGCTTTCTGGAAGTCTAGGAATATGCAATCTGCCCAGCCCTCTCTTTCCTGTAAGATTTGGCTTACCTCATCATAAAATTCTAATAAGTTTGTTACTGAAGCCATGTTGCCTCACTGACAAAAAGTTGAAGGATTCCAAGTGAAGAGAGATATGTTTCCTTGTGTGTGTGTGTGTGTGTGTGTGTGTGTGTGTGTGTGTGTGTGTGTGTGTGTGTGTGTGTGTGCATACGTGTGTGTGTGTGTTTGCATACTCCCATATGTACTACACACACACAAACACAATGCTTCAGTATAAGGAAGTTGGATATAAACTTATTTCCCTTTTAAACAAAGAAGTAATGTCTTTTGCTTACAAATAACACTGAAAGAATAATTTCAAATACTACGTAACACAGAAAAAAAAACACTGTCCAATTTTTTCCTTTGTTTCGGGCAAAATACAATGCAGAGTATTAAGAGCTTCGGTACATTCGTACGGTGGATAAATCCATAATCCTTTCTTCCAGTGAAGGGATAATACAGTAGCTTTTCACGCATTGGAAAGAATAAAATATTCATATATCTAAAAGGGGACTTTTCTAGCATTAAAAAGGAAATTATAAACAAAAAGATTTTTTGTAAAATAACTAAATAAAATTTTTTCTGTATTTTACGATCAAAACTGTTTTGGGAAAGCGTAAGCAATGAATAATTATGGTAATAATAATAATAATAATAATAATAATAATAATAATAATAATAATAATAATAATAATAATAATAATAATAATAATAATAATAATAATAATAATGATAATAATAATAATAATAATAATAACAATAATAATAATAATAATAATAATAATAATAATAATAATGATAATAATACTACTAATAATGATAATAATAATAATAATAATAATAATAATAATAATAATAATAATAATAATAATAATAATAATAATAATAATAATAATAATAATAATAAAAAATAATAATAATGTTATTATTATTATTGTTATTATTATTATTATTATTATTATTATTATTATTATTATTATTATTATTATTATTATTATTATTATTATTATTATTATTATTATTATTATTATTATTATTATTATTATCATTATTATTATTACTATTATTATTATTATTATTATTATTATTATTATTATTATTATTATTATTATTATTATTATTATTATTATTATTATTATTATTTTTATTATTATTATTATTATTATTATTATTATTATTATTATTATTATTATTATTATTATTATTATTATTATTATTTTTATTATTTTTATTATTGTTATCATTATTATTATTATTATTATTATTATTATTATTATTATTATTATTATTATTATTATTATTATTATTATTATTATTATTATTATTATTATTATTATTATTATTATTATTATTATTATTATTATTATAGGCTAAAAAGCAAAATAAGTTGGCAAATCATTTAATTAAACGAGAATTTTCAAGGATTTTACAGTATTCACATTTTAAATTTCAAAATCTATAATGATATTTTCATTCTGTATAAGACTGTCTTGTACACAAGGAGTATGCGTTTTACTACAATAATACCCTCTTTAAGCTACTGCAATATCTGTTTATATCTTGTGTTGAATGATGCTTATCTAAACATTTTCAATTGTAAAGTATAACACATGGTAATGAAATTAAGTTGGTTTGAATTTTTATT
The DNA here is from genome assembly GCA_037179515.1 of Halocaridina rubra. NCBI lineage: Eukaryota > Metazoa > Arthropoda > Malacostraca > Decapoda > Atyidae > Halocaridina > Halocaridina rubra. The sequence continues at coordinate 3,059 of JAXCGZ010003213.1, read as the reverse complement.
TCAATCATACTCCATTCATGAAAGTGTACTATTTGAGCATTCGATGTCGGCACGAATTGGAATAATCCATGACGCTTTATTTTTTCAACATCTTTGATGTCCATTTTTTACATTCAATAGGTAATATAAATAAGTTATGTGAAAATCGAATTTTTGTCTCACAAAACTCACATTAAAAACAAAAGGAAAAGCTTTTGTCTCACCAAATAAACTTTAACTTATTGAACGATGGATTGCTCAAATATACCATGATGGTGTGTTACATAAATGCTTCTCAGACTCCTTGGTGCTTTAAAGAGCTGGTAGGAAAAACCTCCCATTTCGTATGCATGAAAGAGCGAAACCATGCAGAAGGAGGCAATAAAACATTAGGGTAACTCTCTGAATATGGGAATTTGCTTTGACCCCATGAATAAATAATGTTATATTGTGGAAAGTGGACAGACGAAAAGAGATAGATAGCTCGCTAGCTAGCTAAGTAGCTAGCTAGCTAGATAGATAGATAGCTAGCTAGCTAGATAGATAGATAGACAGACAAACAGATAGACAGACAGACAGACAGACAGAGAGTTAGACAGACAGACAGACAGATAGACAGATACATACATAGGTACACAGATAGATAGATATTCCTTTCCAATGGAAGCCTCCGTAAATTCTAAAGTATGCTTAATGAGTCCGCCAAGCTCACAGAAGCTAAAGGAGAAGAGTTAAGGTCACCTGAGCATAATCGTCTCTATGAAAGTCGGATCATATGGTATAGCATTACAGTCTTTAGTGATTCGAGTCACAAATACTGCAGTTGCAACGAAAATGCAATACTGTCTTACTTATAGCATTTGTGATAAAAAAAAATTGATTTTTATCTGACTATAACGACTTAATAAACTACCCATCGACAACAGTTACGCTTGCGAGTATGATGAAGCACTATTTGAACGCAACCTAGATTCACCAAAAACTTGCAAAGGGTGCAACAATTTCTCTCCTCTTAGGTCTAAATAGTTAATACGCAACTAACAATGGTGCAGAAACACTGAGAGTTTTCGATTCAGGTGGAGTTAGTAAGGAAATACAACTCACATTATAATGTAATTGAGCCATACTCTACAGAGTTGAATTATGCTTTTATTACGCATTTGATTAATAAAGTAATTACCTCCGACTCCTTTCTTCACACATCAGAATGTATTTTTATACTGGAATCAATGAACAGTGCTCGAGTTCACAGCTTAGTGATGCACAGGAACTTAGGTTCAGTTTAGTAAATTTTTAACTTTCTAATTTTGCAATTCAATGGGTAAAATTTTAAAACGAGACAAAACAGGATTTTGGTAATATGTCCATCTTACACTTCAGTGACTTTTCTCCTGTTAGAAATATGTTTGCAGCAAAACATGCTTATCATTTTTACTCAACAATTTTATAAAATAATTGGATCTTTTCATGAAATATACAATGTAATTCTGGTAACAATGCTTATAGCTTCCAAGATAGAAAGTAGAATGATAAAAGTAGAATTTCATGAGCGTTACAGCCAAGATTTTATATGTAAGCATGTTGTTATTGTTATTATAATTATCATTTAAAAACTCTACCTACCTTGTCGAGCATCAAACTTGAGAACTCTAGACTAGAACTCCACAGCTTAGTCCTCTGGACCAGAGTGGACTAAACTGTAGAGTTCTAATCTAGAGATACCCAGATTCCATTCCCGACAGAGGAGGTCGACATACTTGAAGACATTCAAAATGCGTAATTGCGTTGCATTTATTATTATTATTATTATTATTATTATTATTATTATTATTATTATTATTATTATTATTATTATTATTATTATTATTATTATTATTATTATTATTATTACTATTATTATTATTATTATTAATATTATTATTATTATTATTATTATTATTATTATTATTATTATTATTATTATTATTATTATTATTATTATTATTATTATTATTATTATTATTATTTTTATTATTATTATTATTATTATTATTATTATTATTATTATTATTATTATTATTATTATTATTATTATTATTATTGGTAGTAGTAGTAGTAGTAGTAGTAGTAGTAGTAGTAGTAGTAGTAGTAGTAGTAGTAGTAGTATCATTATTATTTATTTGAAAAATTACAATGATAATCTTTAAGAATTTAATGTTCACAGCGACACTGTTCATTGAATAGGAAGGGTAATTTATGTAAACTGTATATATTCCTTAAACTGTTTCACTCTTACCAATAAATTGTTCTTAGAAACCAAAATTCAAACATTTTTATTAACCCCAAACGTACAATAATGCTACACATATCCCTAGAAAAGGTATCTGTATAAAGAGCTATTAACAATGGACTCCATAAAATCATCCTCGTTTTCTTTCCAATATATCTTTATCTGTACCTTAGTCTAAAGAGTAATTTTCTCCTATAATCCCTCCTCTTTCGTAGGTGACTCGCCCTTCAAGTAAAAAAAAAATAACTAAAAATACACAAGGATATGAATGGTTATGTGCAGAACTCCATAAAAAAAGTAGGAACTAGTGAAAACTGAGGACACTCTGCTTCGGTGTCACAGGCAGTTGGTCAGCTATATTTCTATTCTCTAATTCGTAATGCACATGGATAAAGATTGACAAGACTCAGCCGATGTCGTATGACTTCCGTCATGCTGAAGCCAGTCCGTCATGCTGAAGCCAGTCCGTCATGCTGAAGCCAGAATCTGAAACTTGTAACAAATCTTGAGGGGTAACGGTTAGTCGAGGCCACGGATATTCTATTACATGCCCTCACTTTTATTGAGTTTTGGGTGCCGACCATGTGTTCCCTTGGGACCACCAAGGTTTGTGGCTAGGCACCTGGAACTAACCGCTGGCGCCATGCACCCCCCCCCCCAAGAGGCCTACAGGATAAGGGACCCTCGGTCCTCGAAAACACCACAAGTCGTGAAGAGAAACATGTGAGGCTAGAAGTCAAGGGTGAAATAGAATACTCTCCCAATTGTTTTCTGCGGTGCGGCCGGTGTTTGTAGAGGGTGTCAAGGAGAT
>JAXCGZ010003212.1:0-15000 GCA_037179515.1 Halocaridina rubra | reverse complement strand
TCGGTGAAGACCTGTACACAGTGAGGCGAAGCCTGAAGATAGCACTCAAACTTTTTGATTGCAAGGATGAGAGCCAGTGCATCTTTTTCTATGGTGGAATATGGTTGTTGATGCTTCTTCAACTTGCAGGAATAATATGCCACGGGGTGCAATACATTGGTTTGTTGGTCGGCTTGCAAAAGTACCGCTCCAACTCCAAGACCACTCGCGTAAATTTGGAGGTGGAAGGGAAGGTTGAAGTTTGGAGCTGGTTCGTCAAGGGTGCAGCCACTTTAGAAATATTGGCACAGAACCTTCGATAATACCCCACTATACTTAGAAAAGGCATAACTTCCTTCCTGGTGTTAGGGGTTGGAAATGCAAGGGTGGCAGACACATTGGCTGCCTTAGGATGGAGCATTCCATTTCCAATGGTATGGCCAAGATAAGTAATGGTCCCATATACAAAGACAGATTTGTGTAGATTGATGGTAAGTCCAGCTGCTTGTAGCCGCATCATTAGAGCTTGTAAACGATGGCAATGTTCTTTCCAGGAGTTTGCTATGACTACAATGTCATCCAAATAGCAGCAGCTCCTTTCAGTCCTCAGATGATATAATTGAAGACCCTTTGAAAAGTAGAAGGAGCATTTGTCATGCCAAATGCTAAAACTTTATATTGGTACAAAGCAAATTGGGCGATGAATGCGGAAATCTCTTTAGCGCTCTCTGTAAGAGGTATCTGATAATACCCCTTGGTGAGATCAATGGTTTTAATAAACTGGGATTTTCCAATAGTATTTAAAAGGCCTTCTATTAAGGGGAGGTGATAAGTCTTTGATAGTTATGTTATTTACTTTTCTATAGTCAGTACAAAGTCGGAAAGATCCATCAGGTTTTGGCACTAAAATACATGGTGATGCCCAGGGAGACATACTTGGTTCAGCTAAGCCTTGAGCTAAAAGAAAATCTACCGCTTTCTTCATAATATCATTCTTATGGGGGTGTAATCTATATAGAGCTTGCCTAATAGGGGCTTGACATGAACTAATCAACTTTATGTCATGTTGGATATAATTACACAATCCTGGAGAATCAGAAATAACAGAGGGAAACTGATGCAACAGCTGAGCCAAGTCTGCCCTCTAGTTTGAATGAGGATCACCAGCATATTTATCAAAATTATGTACTATACTGGTGTTGGAGAGAGAGCCTTGGTTACAGGGTAAGTCAACAGGTATGCTACTCTCACCATCACCATCAAATCCCATCTTGGACATAGGGTTGGTGTCTGCCACACATACTGTAACAGGAGAAACAGTTCCGACATCTACCTCTGGTGATCTGGAATAGTAAGGTTTGAGTAAATTCACATGAACCAACTGTGTTTTCTTTCTACGATCAGGTGTTGCTATGGCATAGTTTAGAGAACTCAACTTTTTCTGAATTGCATATGGTCCTGAATATTTATTTTTTAAGGGAGATCCAAGAGAAGGCAAAAAGACTAAAACTTGGTCCCCAGGGGTAAACTTTCTAGGAACGGCTTTCCTATCATAATGGTCCTTGGATATCTCTTGACTGTGACTTGAATTGTCAGGAGCAAAAGTTCTTACTTTATGAAGATTCTTCTGAAGATCTTCCAAGTATTTGTGGACTGTAATATATTTAGATGGTTCAAAGAACCACTTCTCTTTGAGGACCATTAAGGGTCCCCTAAGAGGTCTGCCATAAACTAGTTCAAAAGGGGATACTCCCAAAGACTCTTAGATTGATTCTCTATATGCAAAAAGTAGCCAATCTAATCCTTCATCCCAACACTTACTATTCTCTAAACAATATTAACGCAACACCTGCTTTAAAGTTTGGTGAAATCTTTCCAGACACCCCTGAGACTGTGGGTGATAGGCAGATGAAGTTACATGGGTGACTCCCAATTCAGTTAAGACTTACTGAAAAGTTTGACTTGTAAAATTCGTACCCTGATCAGACTGAATTTCTTTTGGGATGCCTCTGGAGGTAAACGTACTCAAAAGGGAATTCAGAACGGACTAAGCAGTGATATTTTTTAGAGGGAAAGCATTTAGATATCTAGTGGCAGAGTCCATAACAGTAAGAAAGTACTCATTGCCTTTTTAAGTCTTAGGGAGAGGCCCGACACAGTCTATAACAATTTTCTAGAAAGGTTCATGAACAACTGGAATGGAAAAATGGGGGGCAAGGGGAGTAGGCTGATTAACGTTTCCAGTGAGTTGACAAATGTGGCAAGTCTTAATGAATTGAGTGACATCATTCTTATTACCAAGCCAATAGAAATGTGACAGCAACTCTTAAATGTTTTCTGAGTACCCAAATGCCCAGCATAACTATCATGTGCCAATTTCAAAACAGAACGTCGTACTGAATTTGGAAGTACTACTTGGTGAGTCTCAGACCATGAATCCTTTTTAGACAGAGAAGGGGGTCGATATGCTCTCATAAGAACACCATCACTATAATAGAAAGCAGGCAAAGTATCAAGATCATCATGATCTACAGCAACATGTCATATCACTGCCAACGAAGGATCAGAAGTCTGTGCTTGTATTAGTTCTTCTTTAGACAATGGCTGGTTCAGGAGACCCTCCTGAACTTTAGGAGAAGGCAAGGATGACAATGTATTAGATGAATTAGACGCAGCGAGTTTAGCTTGAGCCCTTGTTACTGCACAAGAAGGAAAAAGATCAGGGGATTCATCAAGAACTCTTGGAAGAGGATTATCAACAGTAGTAATATTAGGTACGGTAAGAATTCCAGAGAGATCATCTCCAGATAATAGCTGAACTCCTTGAACAGGCAATTTACCATATTTGACAGCTACTTTTACATTTGACTTGAACAGTGGGCACTCAAGATAAACTTGTGCAAGAGGATATGACATATGAGACGTTAAATCAGAGTGTAGAACATTCTCTCCTGTTAACTTATGACTCAGATTAGGAATAGCATCATGAACTAAAATGGACTGAGCAACCCCAGTATTTCTAAGAATAGTTATGGGAATGCCCGACCCTTGGGGCTAAGCGCGACATGACCCGTGAAAGTAAATGCATTGAACATACTTATCTGAGAGGAGCAAGAATTAGAAGCAACTGGTTTAGTTTTGGAATTTGTAGCAGTAGAACCCTTCTTTGAAACCTGGCACCATGGATGTTTACACTGTACAGTGGTATGTCCTACTTTCTTGCAATAAGCGCAAAATAGCTAGTTTGAATTTGACTTCTTGTCTCTGCCCATCACTCAATCTACTTTGGGGATCACGAGAGGTAGATTTTACAAAAACACCACGATCCACCCCACGCACATTCCAGGATTCCAACCGTAAGGCCTGAGCATCTGCCATTTCTGCCACCTTAAGAAGCTCTGTTATATTACTCTCCTCTACATGTTTAAGTATAGGAAATGGTATTTTACTCTTCCATTCCTCCAAGACTATTGCATTCACGAGTTCGGAAAAGGTAGTGACATTTAAGGATTCTGACCACTTTTTGAATTGTCGCATTTTCTCGGTGGCAAATTCCACATAGGTTTGATACTTAGCTTTAGTCATATTCCTAAATTTCTGCCTATATCTTTCTGGTGTGATTGCATGCGCATGAAGTATTTGAGTTTTAACAAAATCATAGTCTTCCGTTACATCCAAACTACTATAGACTCTCAGAGACTTTCCCGACAATTTAGGACCTATAATGTTCATCCACTCGTCTTTTGGCCACGTGCGTTTATTAGCAATTTTCTCAAACAATTTAATGGACCCATCAATGAAACCTTCGTCAAATATTGGTACTATAGAAGAAACTGTGAGAAAGTTGTAAGATATCTCTTTCTCCTTTATAGATAGTTCTATGTCCCTATGCTTACCAACCTGTTCCAACTCTTTCGAATTTAATTCTCTTTCTAATTCTAATTTTGAATTTAATTCCCTTTCTCTCGTTTCTGCTTTTAATTCAATTTTTCTCGTTTCTACTTCTAATTTCAATTCCCTTTCTCTCGCTTCTACTTCTAATTTTCTCGTTTTTACTTCAACATCACTTTTATACTAAAGTTCTAATCTATACTTCTCTAACTCGAGTGAAGAAGAGGGGTCAGCTTTCGGAGTAGCATTATCAATATGAGCTACTTCAATTTTCTTTGACTTAGGAATCTCGTCTGGATCAGAATCTTCCTCGGTATCCTCGGGTAATGAAACATTCAGCAATTACTTCAAGAACACCTTGTTTCATTAAACGTTTCAAAACAAGTTCCTTAACTGTTTTCTTAGTTACCTTTGAAGGTTGAGTTGGAAGAACAATTTTATAATGTTTAGCAAGCTTTAACCAATCGGATTTTCTAATGTCACTCACTTGATCTCAAGAGGGAGACTTCAAGATAAATGATATATCAAATTTTTTTCTAGCAATGACGTTTAATAATCAAAAATTTAGGAAAAATGAAGCGAGGAAGCTCTGGGAAAATACAGTAGCGATAGTCAAGCACGAACCCGGAATCTATGCTTTACTATACAAAAATACTTCAACACTAGAGTATTAACGACTTGTTAGGTAGAGATACTAGAAACTAGCATGAGTGATGGGATTATAAGTATCCCGATACTTGAGTAGAGTACTTTGAAACTTGGATACTTGAGAGAGTGCGTTGGATATTGATACTTGAATAAAGAGACTTGAAAATAGAAAGCACTCCGAAAAATTTAACTGACGATTCTTGAAAAAACCTAACGAGCCAATTAATACTATTCATGAGATTAATTAGGTTAACAAAGTTAACGAGTCTTGGAAGAAAGTATAGAGATCTACCGTCACCCTACGTTCAGATTAATGTTTACTTTGCGGCTACCATGCAAGATAACAAGTATACACTAATGACCAACTATCATCAAACACTTGTTACGGTTGTTACGATTTGTACTTCTTATAACAAAAGACACAGACAATGAATATACACAAAGAAAATGTTTCACAAGAATAAAAACTCAAGAAATCACTGTTCACTTTCCTGAAATCATAATACAATTGCTATAGCAATACGGGAACAAGGGAGAAGTTAATGTAAACTACTTTACCTTGAGCAAGGATCGTGGCAAGGTCGCCAATATATTACACCCAGGTCTGACTGATAAAACCAAATTCAAGTTTTCCATGCCCGAGACCTAGGGCTAATATATGACCGGGTGGCAATGGCTAAATGACTCGTAATTTGGCTCGAAATAGTGAAGGGCATGGAAATAAGGTAAACAATTTATAACAATTGTAATATCAATTTCACTTAATACAGTAGGAATTACAATCTGAGATTTTACAAACCTACAGATTAACAAAACAGACATAAGTATATACAATCCTACAGTGTAACAAAAACAGACCTAAACACATTAATAATTTAATAAATATAATTTAATAAATATAAACCTACAGATTAACAAAAAAAACAGACAAAAACTAAGAAGCAATTAATAATGATAATTATTTTAACTTTTAACTGATATCAAAAGTGAAATGGAACCTTGGAGGAGAGCAACAAACTAATACACAATAAAGATTATACAAACTAAACACAAGGAGCTTCAGGTGGACAAAAGCCGGTATGGGTGACGATCGCTGGATTGGAACTGTACTCTGCCTGCCGGTGTTCTTGATCGTGTATATAAAACCTCGGACAGTGGGGAGGCCTTGGGACTATGATGGTCAGCCAAGGTAGATTCGTGAGTAAGGCCAGAACATCATTATGACTGGCTGTTCGATGAGAAGTGAATGCTGATTGGTTGAAATGAACGCTGATTGTTTCAGTAAAAGAAGTGGTAATTAAAAAGGGGTAACAAGGATGTTTAGGGTCACAACAGTAACGAGTAAAAAAAAAAATCATTTATTTTCTATATAAATGGTTGTTGTTTCCTGAGCTGCCTGACCGTACAGCTTCGAGTCGCTAAGGAGGATCACTGCCGATCCTTGCTTTTCTTCCAGAGCTCTCTGAGAGTGTTTGAAGTGTTGGTGGCGTATATGGTTGTGTGCGATGCAATCCTCATAATTCAATTCCTCGGTTGCTATCAGCGTCTTCGGCTAGAAGGAATCTTCATGAAATGACAGCAGGAGATTCATTGCTTGGTACAGAAATAAACTGTGTAATTGTGCGTGCGTTGTGTTGTGAGATGAGATAATTGCCCGAATGAATGAAGCCTCTCCCAGATTCTCGTGCCCCGTCTTGAGGAAAAAGGCTTGGTTGTGGCGGTTTTTGTTGCTCCTCTTAAATGTTTCTTGTTATATTTTGAGAAGGTATTGTTGTGTTTCTTTATTACTGTAACATTGTTTTAATGCATATGACCGAATCTAAGAGTTTTGTATTTTTTTTTTTTTACTTTTTTCTGCAGGGTTTGCTAAACAGCTTCTAGAATAGACTTTGTTATATAGTTTTAAATATTTAATGGCATTATATTTGTTGGATTAGCTGAGAAAGACAAAAGAAAAAACCTCATAACAAGTGTGTTCATTGAAAATTCAAGTCTTCACATTTATACCCATACATCTATCTATATGCAAAACTATATATAAAGGGGATTGGCTGAGTTAAGGCAAAACCTTGAGTCTTAATGGGAGGAAAATTCAAAAGGGGGGCTTCTCACTCCCCTAACTCTACCCCCATTTAGTCGAACGCGGAGGAGGTACGCTTGCTCTCCCTCCCCCCTCAGAAACTACTTTGAATTAATAAACTCCTATAATGTATGGTTGTTTTTCTTGTTTCATTTATGATTATTAAAAATTGCATAGCGGGGAAAAAACCCTATTCTTTATCGACACCGAATTCTGTAGTTCTAATTCACTCTTAATGAAAAGAAAGAGAAAAATATACAAATAAATCTTTAGCCATATTTAGGTGACACTATTAATTCCCTTTCGAGTGGGATGGATGCAGTCTGATTCCAGTTGGGGAATTAAGGCTGGACGCACTTCCTAACGCCCTGTGGTGGACTCGACTACGGGTTTGTCATTTCCCAAGTCAAACGTTCTAACCTCCCTGCTACTGTGGTCCCAAAAAATAAATATAGATATTCTCGCATTATCTATCACTATTAGTACCCATTATGAGGGTGGACGGTGGTATTAGAAATTAAGACATAATACCCATCCTAACACCCCGCCATGGGCTCGATCGTGGGACTGTCACCTCGCCTGTCGAGTATTCTAGCCACCACACTACAAAATAGTGTTTCCTTGTGAAAGAATACCAGGGCATCATATGTAAAACATAATTGACCAATAACAGAGAGATCTGGATATTTCCGGTCTTTCTAGGCGATCCGCATGCATTTATGCGTTCGTTCAGTTATAATGAAAGTAGAAAGATAAAGAAATAGAAAGAAATTATCTGGCAGTACTGAAGAAAGCCACAGGATAACAGATTTAGATAAAAAAAAAATATGAGTTTAACAAGAAAAGAGAGATCAGTATAATCTTGGTCTTCCCAGGTGACCCTAATGCAATTATGTTTTAATTCAGTGTTGATAATAAAAATTAAAATATAAAAAGAGAATTTAGGTTTTCTAAACTTTTCACAGGATCATAGCTAAGGCTAAACACATATTCTCTTTAACAAGAAAGGAGCGATTTGTAAATGACATTTATATGCTAATTTAGTAATAATTAGAAAAGAAAGATAAGGAAAAATAGAAGGCAATAATACTGCAGAATGGATGAAGGCCACAGGATCTCAGATAAAGTTAAAAGAATAGTGTAACATGAAGAGAGATATGTGTAAATTCCTGGTCTCTGCAGGTGGCCCTCGCATGCAATTATTGATATTAAAAGAGAGAGAATATGGAAAAATAACAAGAATTTGCCAGTATTAAAAAATGCCACAGGATCATAGCTAAGAATGAGAGATCTGTAAATTCTTGAGTTCTTCACGTGACTCTAATGCAATTATGCTCTCATTCGATCACAAAAAGAAATGAAAGATAAATAAATATAAGATTAAATAATATTGCAGTATGGAAGAAAGCCACAGGATCACAGATAAAATAAAAAAAAAAATAGTCTAACAAGAAAGGAGAGATCTGTAAATTCCTGGTGTCCCCAGGTGACCCTAATGCAATTATGTGGGTGGCAATTCAGTAACCGAGAAGCAGGCAAAGGGTGAAAACCTGGCGATATTCAGTGATAAGCCCCAAGGTTTTTTTCTTCAAGAAAACAATTTTCTACGCTCCTGGCGGTCTTTGTTATTCAAAAATTTGTAAAAAAAAAAAAAAAAAAAAAAAAAAAACTTTTTTTTCTTAGTCTTCATTATAAAAAAATAAGGAACTAAAAATGAATTTTCATGTTCCCTCCAGTTTTTAATATTAGGAATAAAAATATCTAAAAGAGACGTTGTTTCGCACAATGCTTCCTATTCATTGCTTAGAAGAAAATCTAGGAAAGTAGTTTTTGCGTTCTTTGCTTATTAGTTAAAAAAAAAAGAAGCTAAAAACTATTTTGTATGATCATGCACAGACAGATTTCATTATTAAAAACTATTATGTCATTTTTTACTGTTTTATCATAACTACATATACGGTTATTTAATTATATTATTTATTAAGAAAAAACATTTTACATTTGCTCCCATCATAATGTGATTTGATTAGTATAAAATAATTTGCTTAAATGCTATAGATATTCTAACACTACCAACAAAGAGTTTAGAGATTCCTTCTTCTTGATAATATAAACAGCAGATCGCAATTACAGTCATAGCAAAAATAATAATAATAATAATAATAATAATAATAATAATAATAATAATAATAATAATAATAATAATAATAATAATAATAATTAATAATAAAAAAATAATAATAATAATAATAATAATAATAATAATAATAATAATAATAATAATAATAATAATAACAATAATAATAACAATAACAATAACAATAATAATAATAATAATAATAATAATAATAATAATAATAATAATAATAATAATAATAATAATAATAATAACAATAACAATAACAATAACAATAAAAATAATAATAATAATAATATTAATATTAATATTAATAATAATGATAATAATAATAATAATAATAATAATAATAATAATAATAATAATAATAATAATAATAACAATAATATTAGTAATAATAATAATAATAATAACAATAATATTAGTAATAATAATAATAATAATAATAATAATAATAATAATAATAATAATAATAATAATAATAATAATAATATTAATAATAATAATAATGAAAATAATAATGATAATAATGATAATAATGATAATAATGATAATAATGATAATAATGATAATAATGATAATAATGATAATAATGATAATAAGAAGAAGAAGAAGAAGAAGAAGAAGAAGAAGAAGAAGAAGAAGAAGAAGAAGAAGAAGAAGAAGAAGAAGAAGAAGAAGAAGAAGAAGAAGAAGAAGAAGAAGAAGAAGAAGAAGAAGAAGAAGAAGAAGAAGAAGAAGAAGAAGAAGAAGAAGAAGAAGAAGAAGAAGAAGAAGAAGAAGAAGAAGAAGAAGAAGAAGAAGAAGAAGAAGAAGAAGAAGAAGAAGAAGAAGAAGAAGAAGAAGAAGAAGAAGAAGAAGAAGAAGAAGAAGAAGAAGAAGAGAAGAAGAAGAAGAAGAAGAAGAAGAAGAAGAAGAAGAAGAAGAAGAAGAAGAAGAAGAAGAAGAAGAAGAAGAAGAAGAAGAAGAAGAAGAAGAAGAAGAAGAAGAAGAAGAAGAAGAAGAAGAAGAAGAAGAAGAAGAAGAAGAAGAAGAAGAAGAAGAAGAAGAAGGAATTTCTCCTTTATGTTCAGAAAACAAAAGAACGCGATAACCTAAAATACTACTTGCAATAGGATCGATAAAACATAAACACACTCACACACATACAAACACACACGATATTTTGATATGGCTGGCTCTAGAACTAGAGGTCATAGTTTGAAGCTTCGTAAGAAAACTTGTTTGCAGGATGTAAGGAAATACTTTTTCAGTGTAAGAGTAGTTGATAATTGGAATTGGCTAAGCGAGGAGGTAGTTAATGCTATCTCAATCCATAGTTTTAAGGACAGGTATGATAAGTATCACTAAGTATAAAATGGAACCGATGAGGAGACGGGAAGATACGAGCTTTGGGCTCTTTCCCGTAAACACAATTAGGTAATCACACATACACACTTAGCAAAGAAATGCACAGATTTCTTTGATCTTTTGATTAGTTCAGTTTAGTTTACTCTCTCTCTCTCTCTCTCTCTCTCTCTCTCTCTCTCTCTCTCTCTCTCTCTATATATATATATATATATATATATATATATATATATATATATATATATATATATATATATATATATATATATATATATATATCTACCTATCTATCTATCTATCTATCTATCTATCTATCTATCTATCTATCTATCTATCTATCTATCTATCTATCTATCTATCCCTTTCCTCCTCCTCATCATCATCATCATCATCATCATCATCATTATCCTCTCCCTCCTTCTCCTCCTCCTCCTCTTCCTTTAGCTCTTCCTCTTCCTTCTCCTCCTCCTCCTATATAAGTATTCCCTCATGGTATAAAAAAAAAATCTGTATTTTCTTAAATTTCTTAAATGGAAAAGCATAAAGGAATCTCAGGCAAATGTGTGTATGGGCTATATGCATGACTATGAAGCTCCAGTGGCATTTCTATTGCTCATCTAACTAATCATGTATATATGACTACATGCATGCATATGAGTATATGTATGTGTGTATGTATGTGCATATGTGTATATGTATGTATGTATGTGTGCATGTATATATATGTATGTGTATGTATGTATATGTATGTATATGTGTATGTATGCATATGTATGTGATTACCTAATTGTGATTACCTAATTGTGTTTACGGGAAAGAGCCCAAAGCTCGTATCTTCCCGTCTCCTGATCGGTTCCATTTTTAGACTTAGTGATACTTATCATACCTGTCCTTAAAACTATGGATTGAGGTAGCATTAACTACCTCCTCGCTTAGCGAATTCCAATTATCAACTACTCTTACACTGAAAAAGTATTTCCTTACATCCTGCAAACAAGTTTTCTTCCGAAGCTTCAAACTATGACCTCTAGTTCTAGAGCCAGCCATATCGAAATATCGATCCCTATCCACTCTATCATAACCATGAAGGAATTTAAAGACTGTCACCATATCCCCCCTTACTCTTCTAGCTTCGAGTGATGGCAAGTCTAATTCCCTCAGCCTCTCATCATAACCGAGATTGCGTATTTCTGGCACCAGTTTCGTGGCATGTCTTTGAACTTTTTCAAGCTTAGCTATGTGCTTTTTCAAGTGCGGATTCCAAAAGGGGGCTGCATATTCGAGTTTTGGCCTCACATAGGTTACATAAATATTTCTGAACATTTCCTTGTCCATGTGCCTGAAGGCTACCCTTACATTTGATAAGAATGCATATGCTGCCCTTACTACGCCATTTATATGTATTTCTGGAGACAAATCTGCCAATATGTTTACTCCTAGATCTCTCTCATTTTCTGTCTCCTGAAGTTGTACTCCAGCCACCGAGTAGTCAAGCTTGGGCCTTCTTGCACTTGTACCCATTCTCATTACCTTACATTTTGAGGTATTGAATTTCATTAGCCACTTTTCTGACCACTCATGCAGATTATTTAGATCCTCCTGAAGTTCTCTACCATTGTTCTCGTTTTTTACTTTCTTCACAATCTTTGCATCATCTGCAAACATATTCATGAATGAATTTACACACTTTGGTAGGTCATTTACATATACAAGGAACAAAAGTGGCCCTAAAACTGAACCCTGTGGAACTCCACTACTAACTCTTCTCCATTCAGACACTGAGTGTCTTACTCTAACCCTCTGTTCCCTTCCTTCTAAGTAAGTTTTTATCCATTCCAAGACATTTCCACCTATTCTAGCCATTGATTGCAGCTTCCTAATAAGTCTCCCATGTGGAACAGTGTCGAACGCTTTCTGGAAGTCTAGGAATATGCAATCTGCCCAGCCCTCTCTTTCCTGTAAGATTTGGCTTACCTCATCATAAAATTCTAATAAGTTTGTTACTGTTGATCTTCCTTCTCTGAAGCCATGTTGCCTCACTGACAAAAAGTTGAAGGATTCCAAGTGAAGAGAGATATGTTTCCTTAGTAGTTTCTCCATAAGTTTGCAAACTATGCTGGTCAAGGAAACTGGTCTATAGTTCAGAGCCGTATCCCTCCTTCCCTTTTTGAAGATAGGTATCACATTTGCTTGTTTCCAGCATCTTGGAATCTCCCCCGACTCCAATGACTCCTTAAATATGATACTTAGTGCCACTGATATTGTGTTTGCGCATTTTTTAAGCACATGAGGGGATATGTCATCAGGACCTGTAGCTTTATGAACATCTAAATCCATCAGCGCTTTGCATACCTCTGTGGCTGTAAGGTTGATGTTCTCTAATACCGGCCCTTGAGCTTCTATCACTGCAATCTGAGGGGGTGGGGTATTTTCTACTGTAAATACTGACTGAAACTCCTTGTTCAATTCTTTGCAGATCTCTTCGTCCGTCTCAGTGATGCTTCCATCCGCTCTCTTTAGCCTTAAAACCTGTTCTTTTACCTTCAGTTTTCCTCTGATAAAGCTGTGGAAAAGCTTGGGATTTTCTTTAGCCTTCCTGGTGATGTCTCTCTCATAATCTTTCTCTGCCTCTCTCCTTTTACTTAGGTAGTCATTTCTTGCTCTTTTGTAGGTTTGCCAGGCATTTATGTTTTTTCTCCTCCTATACCTTTTCCAGCATTTGTCTCTCCACTCCTTAGCTCTTTTACACCCATTTTCGAACCATTTCTCTCTGGCATGAATTACACCTACTTTGGTGACAGGTATGCAGCAATCTACTATCTTCCCATATTTCTCACAAAAGATGTCATACATTTCTTGTACAGATTTGTTGTAAAATAAGGTTCTCCAGTCAATAACTGCAAAAAGCTCATTCATTTTGATGTAATCTCCTTTCTGATAGTTCCTCCTCATGTCCTCAGTGCCTCTACTCTCAGGAAGAATGTCTTCAATGATATACTCCATCAACAACACACAGTGGTCACTCTTTCCAATTGGTGGTTCATACTCAATATTTTCAATATCCAACACATTATCTGTGAACACCAGATCAAGTAGTGATGGCTCATCCCCACCCCTGGCTCTTGTTGGTTCCATTACATGTTGGTGTAGGAAATTCCCTTGTACGCAATCTAGGAATCTTGCCCCAAAGGAGTCCTCACCACTGTGTGGGTCAAGATTTATCCAATCTATCTCTTTATGATTAAAGTCTCCCATAATCAAAATCCTACATTTTTTCTCCCGCGCCATGTTAACAACTGAGTTTATGACTTCAATCGTACCTATATGACTTTCCTCATAAATTTCAAGCCTATTTTGGTTCCTTGGTGGGTTGTATACAACAGTTATTATAATGCTCTCTGACCCAGTATTTATGCGAGCAACAAGAAATTCCCTGAACTCACTTTCTATAGCCAAGTTTATCTCTTCAACTTGAATCCTCTCACTTATGAGCAGTGCTATCCCTCCACCAGTCCTCTCAGATCTTTCGACCCTTAGTATTCTGAAGCCCTTAGGAAAAACTGTGACACTGTTTATGTCCTCACTCAACTTAGTCTCTGTAATTGCTACTATATCTGCCTTACTGTTGTGAATCCTATCTTTTAATTCTACTGCCTTACCAGCTAATCCATCAGCATTTGTGTATAACAATCTTAATGAGGCCCCATCCCCTGATCTTCTGTCATTATCTTCTTTATCTCCCCTTTGTCTGGAAGTATTCCGTAACGAAAATTTTTCTTCTCTTCTTCATTTCTTTCATCATTTAACCTTCTTGCCTCTTGCAACAAGTTTTTGATCTTTCCCATCTCTTCCTGTGTTCTGTATCGTCTAATGAACACTTCTTTGCATTCTTGAAGGTCTTTTAGACTTTTTTTTCTCAACAATATTTCCCTACATGTCTCCCCTCTCTCAAAGGTTACTTTTGTTGGTCTCGGCTTTCCTTCCCTCGAATATTTACCTAGTTGGTGTATGTTTACAATATCCTCAGGACCACATACTACTCCAAGCTTTCTTATCAGGTCTACAACCCTAGCTTTATTTTCTTCAAGTCTCCCCTGCCATGTTGGCTCCTGGGATTCACTTATGCCTGAGATTACCACTGTCTTCTCCTTATCAAGTGCCTGTCTGATGAGTGGGTTTGCCCTTTCCATCACAACGTCTTTCATTTTTTCGATTACTGTCTCCTTATAGTCAACTGTTTGTATGTTTTCCAGTGCCACCACCTTTACAGCCTCTTTTACTGCCACATTCCCCTTTAGTGCATCAGCAAAGGACGTTTTCATGGCATCATTTTCCATATTCAGCTCCTGGAACTCTTTTCTGAACTGTTCAATGTTTTCCTTAATCTGAACATTCCAAGCAGCAATCTCGTCTCTCTCAGAAGATAGCAGTGAACTAACATCTAATTCCTTTAGGTTGTCATTTAGCTGTTTGTTTTTATCTTCTTGATTAGAAATTCTAGATTCTAGTTGACTCTTTTCCCCTTCCAGCTTCTTTATTCTTTTTTCTAGTTCCTTTCTCTCCTGCCCTTGTGCTTTATTTGCTTCCTCCAAAGATCTTATTTGTTCTCTGAGTGTTTCATTCTCTTTCATTTCTCCATCCATATTCCGAATTTTATCATCAAGGCTTGTAACCATTTCCTCTAACTTCTTGATTCTCTGTTTAAGTCCTCTGATGACTACCCCTTCTCCCGACCCATGGGTGGGAGAGGTTTGGGACAGAGATGGCTTCATTTTTATGTTCTCCCTCTCACAGAATATAGAAAGAAGACGAGAAAGAGGAAAAAAAAAAAAAAAAAAAAAAAAGAGAAAAACTTCTAATTTACCTTCACACAGAATTTTTATATCTCCATATAAGTGCTATTTAGTGACTCAGTTTG
>JAXCGZ010003211.1:15000-19951 GCA_037179515.1 Halocaridina rubra | reverse complement strand
TATATATATGTACAAGTATAAATATATATATATATATATATATATATATATATATATATATATATATATATATATATATATATATATATATATATATATATATATATATATATATATATATATATATATATATATATATATATATATATATATATATGTACAAGTATATATATATATATATATATATATATTATATATATATATATATATATATATATATATATATATATATATATATATATATATATATATGTACAAGTATATATATATATATATATATATATATATATATATATATATATATATATATATATATATATATATATATATATATATATATATATATATATATATATATATATATATATATATATATATATATATATATATATATATATATATATATATATATATATATATATATATATATATATATATATATATATATATATATATATATATATATATATATATATATATATATATATATATATATATATATATATATATATATATATATATATATATATATATATATATATATATATATATATATATATATATATATATATATATATATATATATATATATATATATATATATATATATATATATATATATATATATATATATATATATATATATATATATATATATATATATATATATATATATATATATATATATATATATATATATATATATATATATATATATATATATATATATATATATATATATATATATATATATATATATATATATATATATATATATATATATATATATATATATATATATATATATATATATATATATATATATATATATATATATATATATATATATATATATATATATATATATATATATATATATATATATATATATATATATATATATATATATATATATATATATATATATATATATATATATATATATATATATATATATATATATATATATATATATATATATATATATATATATATATATATATATATATATATATATATATATATATATATATATATATATATATATATATATATATATATATATATATATATATATATATATATATATATATATATATATATATATATATATATATATATATATATATATATATATATATATATATATATATATATATATATATATATATATATATATATATATATATATATATATATATATATATATATATATATATATATATATATATATATATATATATATATATATATATATATATATATATATATATATATATATATATATATATATATATATATATAGATATATATATATGTATAAGTATATATATGGCAAATTCTGGGTTTGGACAGGATTTTATTAAGTCATATGAGAAGAATAAAAAGAAGGTTTGGAAAGAAGTGAAGAGAGTAAGGATGAGTGGATCGAGGATGGAAGAAACAGTGAAAAATGTGTATGGACAGATGTTTAGAGCGAACGATGCAAGGAAAAGATGTGCAGAATATTTTGACTGCTTGCTGAATATTGATGAAAATATAGAGGCAGCTATAGTGACAGTGGGGGGAGGGTTCAAGGGTCTGTAATGGGAGATGAAAATGAGAGAGAGATTACAAGAGAGGAGGTGAAAAGGGCACTGTATAAAGAGAAAGCAGGTAAAGCACCTGGAATGGATGGTGTGAGAGCGGAGATGTTGAAAGAAGGGGATGTGACTGCATTGGAATAGTTAGTGAGAGTGTTTAATATATGCTTTATGTTGTCATTGGTGCCAGTGGAATGGGTGATTGCCTGTATAGTGCCCCTATACAAAGGTAAGGGAGATGTGTATGAATGCAGTAATTTTAGGGGTATAAGTTTGTTGAGTGTGGTAGGAAAAGTGTATGGTAGGATACTGTTTAATAGGATTAGGGATAAGACAGAATATATGATTGCGGAAATGCAGAGTGGTTTTAGGAGAGGTAGAGGTTGTATAGATCAGATTTTTATAGTTACACAGTTATGTGAGAAATATTTAGCAAAGGGAAAGGATGTGTATTTTGCATTTTTGGATCTGGAGAAAGCATATGATAGAATTGATAGAGAGGCTATGTGGAATGTTTTGAGATTATATGGAATTAATGGTAAATTGTTGTATGAAGTGAAAAGTTTGTATGAGGGCAGTAGAGCTTGTGTTTGGGTAGGGAATGAAGTGAGTGAGTGGTTTCCAGTGAGTTTAGGACTGAGACAGGGATATGTGATGTCACCATGGCTGTTCAATTTGTATATTGATGGAGTTGTAAGAGAGGTGAATGAGCGAGTGCGTGGTCGAGGTTTGAGAATGGTATGTGGGGATGATAACGAGTGGGAGCTGAAGCAGTTGCTGTTTGCAGATGATACTGTGGTGGTGGCAGATTCAGAGGAAAAGCTCTGTCAGTTAGTGTCGGAATTTGGAATGATATGTGAGAGAAGGAAGTTGCGAGTGAATGTGTGAAAGAGTAAGGTTATGAGGTGTACAAGAAATGAGGATGGTGCTGGATTGAATGTTATGTTGAATGGAGAAACACTTGAAGAAGTTAAGCAGCTTAAGTATTTAGGCTCGGTTATAGCTGCAAATGGTGGAGTGGAAGCAGATGTGTGTCACAGAGTGCATGAAGGATGTAAAGTGTTGGGTGCATTGAAAGGAGTGATGAAGAATAGAGGGTTGGAAATGAATGTTAAGAAAGTTTTGTATGAGAAAGTGGTTGTGCCAACTGTGATGTATGGATCAGAGTTATGGGGTATGAAAGTAAGTGAGAGACGGAAACTAAATGTGTTTGAGATGAAATGCCTGAGGAGTATGATTGGTGTATCTCGATTGGATAAGGTTAGAAATGAAGTGGTGATAGCAAGAATGGGTGTGAGGAGAGAAATTGCAACCAGAGTAGATATGAATGTTCTGAGATGGTTTGGCCATTTGGAAAGGATGGATGATGAAAAGCTGCTGAAAAAGGTGATGAATGCGAGAGTTGATCGGAGAAATGCTAGAGGGAGCCCTAGGTTTGGATGGATGGATGGAGTAAGGAGAGCCCTGAATCATAGGAGGATGGATGTGAGGGAAGCAAGCGAGCGTGCTAGGAATAGGAATGAGTGGCGAGCGATTGTGACGAAGCTCTGATGGGCATCTGCTGTTACCACTGGGCTGCATCTTACAGAGGTAGGCCCTGTGGTAGAGGCAGTAGGAGGAGTTGGCAGTTGTGAAGCGACACAGGTTGTGGAAGAGCCGGGAGGATGGGCTGTGGCACTCCAGCAGTGCCATTTGAACGGTCGCTAGCTCCCTCGTCATTGCCCAAAAAGTAAAGTAATCCCCTTATTGTTTTCCTTTCTTGATGTCGGCTACCCCCCAATTAAAGGGGGAAACAGCCAAGGTAGATAGATAGATAGATAGTCTCTGCTCAATACATCATCGCAGGTCTCACAACTGTCTTGTGCACTGTACCCCTCAACCTAATCCCTATTCTCCGGTAGCACAGCACCCATGACACTTTCTTCCAGTTCTTCCATCCCGCTTGTATTCTGTGGGTTATTTCTGATTCTAGGTTACCATCCTCTGATACTGCTGATCCCAAATACTTGAAGTTTTCAACTCTTTTCAACACCTCCCCCCTGCAAATTGACCTCCCTAGCCTCATCATCTCTCAACTTCAAGTACTCTGTCTTCTTCCTGCTGATTTTCAGTCTTCTATCCTCCATCACTCTTCTCCACACCTCAAGCTTCTCCTCCACTACCTCTCGTCTGTTACTACACAGTACAATGTCATCTGCAATGAACATACACCATGGAGACTGATCTCTAATACCCTGGGTTACTACATCCAAGACCAGATCAAATAGATATGGACTCAAAGCAGACCCTTGATGAAGACAAGCACTTACTGAGAGACTTTTATTCAAGCCCACATTGCTCTTAACGTTTGCCTCTGCCCTCTAATACATATCTTGGATGATTCTTACATATTTCTAGGGCACACTCATTTTTCAAGTACACCTCCACACCTCTTGCCGTGGTACTCGATCATATGCCTTTTCCAGGTCAATAAAGACCATATGCAGTCCTTTCTGTTTCTCCCAATGCTTTTCCATCATTTGTCTGAAGGCAAATATGGCATCCACTGTCCCTCTTCCCGGCATGAAGCCAAACTGTTCATCCCAATTGTCGTTCCCTCTCTGAGTCTCCACTCTATGATCTTCTCTCATATCTTCATAGTATGATTTAACAACTTTATACCTCTATAGCTTCCACACTCCTGAATGTCCCCCTTCCCTTTATAGATTGGGATGATTAGGCTTCCTCTCCACTCCTCTGGCATCTTTTCCTGACTATAGATCTTTTGCATTAAGTCCCACAAGATATCTATGCCTTCCTCTCCAAGACTTTTCCATACCTCCACTGGCATCTTATCAAGTCCTGCTGCCTTTCCATTTTTCATTTTCCTTACTGCCCGCTCTACCTCTCTTCTAGCCACTGTTGTTGTAACTGCTTCATTTGGAAGTCTATCTTCAAATACTGCTCTTGAGTTCTCTTCATTTAGTAATCCTTCAAAATAAGTTTCCCATCTGCTTTTTATTTCATCCTCTTCTGCTAAAACTACTCCATGGTTATCCTTTATTTGTCTTACTTAGATCAAGTCTTTGGTTGCAGCATCTCGAGCCATAGCAATTCGCCATATTTTCTTCTCTCCTTCTGTTGTTTCCAGCTCTTCATAGACTTCATTCAATTTTTCTGCCTTTGCTTTTGTTACTGCTCTTCTTGCCTCCATCTTTGCCTGCTTGTACTCTTCTTTATCCTGCTCCAGGCCTGATAAATCTGCCTTTTTCTTAGCTTCTTTCTTGTTCTTCACCCATTCTTGCACTTCCTCATTCCACCACCATGACTCTTTATCATTTGGGGGTTTCCTTCTGATGACTTTCCAAGTACCTCCTCACCAACCCTCA